>JAJIBD010024690.1:0-80069 GCA_021461705.1 Cryptotis parvus | reverse complement strand
CTTTAGCTATCCTTGGGGGGGTTTATCGTTCCATACAAATTTCAGGATTGTTTGGTCAATTTCTTTGAAGAATGTCATGGGTATCCTTATAGGGATTGCATTGAATCTGTACAGAGCTCTAGGGAGTATTACCATTTTGACAATGTTGATTCTCCCCATCCATGAGCAGGGAATATGTTTCCATTTCCTTGTGTCCTCTTTTATCTCTTGGAGCAGTGTCTTGTAGTTTTTCTTTGTACAGGTCCTTTACACACTTGGGTAAGTTGATTCCTAGGTATTTGATTTTCTGTGGCACAATTGTGAATGGAATTGTTTCCTTAATATCCCTTTCTTCTCTTTTCGTTATTTGTATATAGGAAAGCCACCGACTTTTGGGTGTTGATTTTGTATCCTGCCACTCTACTATATCGTCTATTGTTTCTAGGAGTTTTTTGGTAGAGAGTTTAGGGTTCTCTAGGTATAATATCATGTCATCTGCAAATAATGATAGCTTGACTTCTTCCTTGCCTATCCTGGATGCCCTTGATGTCCTTTTCTTCTCTGATTGCTATGGCAAGTACTTCCAGTACTATATTGAATAAAAAGAGGTGAGAGTGGGCAACCTTGTCTTGTCCCTGATCTCAGGGGGAAGGCTTTCAACTTTTCCCCATTGAGGAATGATGCTCGCTGTGGGCTTTTGGTAGATGGCTGTAACTATCTTGAGGAAAGTCCCTTCAATTCCCATTTTCTGGAGGGTTTTAATCATGAGCGGGTGCTGGATCTTGTCAAATGCTTTCTCTGCGTCTATTGATAGGATCATATGGTTTTTATTTTTCTCTTATTGATATGATGTATTATGTTGATTGACTTGCGAATGTTGAACCATCCTTGCATACCGGGATGAATCCTACTTGGTCATGATGTATAATCTTCTTGATGAGTCTTTGGATTCTGTTGGCTATTATTTTGTTGAAGATCTTAGCATCCGTGTTCATCAGGGATATTGGTCTGTAGTTTTTCTTTCTTTGTGTTGTCTCTCCCTGCTTTGGGTATCAGGGTGATATGTGCCCTCGGAAAAAGAAGATGGGAGGCATCACCGCACCCAACTTCAAACTGTACTACAAGGCAGTAGTAATTAAAACAGCATGGTATTGGAATAAAAATAAGACCCGTGAACCTATGGAATAGGAGTGAGTATCCTGACACCCCAACCTCAAACACATGATCATTTAATCTTTGATAAAGGTACAGCGAGTCTAAAATGGAGTAAGGGAAAGCCTCTTCAATAAGTGGTGTTGGGAAAACTGGGCAGCGACATGTAAAAAAATGAATTTGGACCTGAGTCTAATACCATGCACAAAAATCAGATCAAAATGGATTAAAGATCTCAATATCAGACTTGAATCCATAAAGTACATTGAAGAAAATATAGGAAAAACCCTCCATGACATTGAAGCTAAAGGCATCTTCAAAGATGAAACATCACTAACAAAGCAACTAGAAGAAAAGATAAACATATGGGACTACATGAAACTAAAAAGCTTCTGCACCTCAAAGAGAAACAGTGACTAAGATACAAAAAGCAGTCCACAGAATGGGAAAGAATATTCACCCAATACCCATCTGATAAGGGGTTAATATCCAGGATATATCAGGCACTGGTAGAACTTTACAAGAAGAAAACAAACAACCCCATCAAAAAATGGGGAGAAGAAATGAACAGAAACTTCAGCAAGGAAGAAATTCGAATGGCCAAAAAACATATGAAAAAATGCTCATCATCACTAATCATCAGAGAGATGCAAATCAAAACAACAATGAGATACCACTTTACACCACAGAGACTGGCACATATTCAAAAGAACAAGAACAACAAGTGCTGGCGTGTGGTGTGGGGGAAAAGGGGACACTCATCCATTGTTGGTGGGAATGCCGGCTGGTACAGCCTTTCTGGAAAACAATATGGACTTTCCTCCAAAGACTAGAAATTGAACTCCCATTTGACCCAGCCATACCACTCCTGGGAATCTACTCTGGGAAACCAAAAATACGCAGCGGAAACACCATCCCTACTTTTATGTTCATAGCAGCATTATTCACAATAGCCAGAATCTGGAAGCAACCAGAGTGCCCGAAAATCGATGACTGGATAAAAAGCTTTGGTACATCTACACAATGGAATACTATGCAGCTGTTAGGAAAAATGAAGTTATAAAATTTGCCTATAAATGGATGGACATGGAGAAGATTATGTTGGGCGAAATTAGCCAGAAGGAGAGAGACAGATACAGAATGACTGCATTTATTTGCATGGCATAAATATATATGTACATATTATGATACCAATATCCAAGGTCAAGTGAAACATATCAGGAGGTCTTGTCAAAGGTGGAGATTATCACAAGCGTGTGGGATTCAGAGTTTAGGTAAGACAGAAAATGGAACAGGGGGGCTAATAATAGTCGAGGGTACTAATGCCAACCTAGAGACTGAGCATTAAATAGAGGCAAAAAGGATACACATGACAACCTTTTAATGTATGTTCTGTAATCCATAGTCTGGAAGGGAAGGAAAAGAGAGAGAAAGGGAAAGAAATAAAGAACCTGCCATGGAGCAGGGCTGGGGGAAGGGGGAGGGAACCGGGGATGTTGGTGGTGGGAGATGGGCACTGGTGGAGGGACGGGTGCTGAAACACTGTATGACCAAAACCCAAACATGAACTTTTTATTGTATATCTTTTTATTTGTATATCTCACGGTGGTATAATAAAATACTTAAAAAAAAATCATTTTCAAGATAAAAAAAAAAATGGGGAGAAGAAATGAACAGAAACTTCAGCAAGGGAAGAAATTCAAATGGCAAAAAAACATATGAAAAAATGCTCATCATCACTAATCATCAGAGAGATGCAAATCAAAACAACAATGAGATACCACTTTACACCACAGAGACTGGCACATATTCAAAAGAGCAAGAACAACAAGTGCTGGCGTGTGTGTGGGAAAAGGGGACACTCATCCATTGTTGGTGGGAATGCCGGCTGGTACAGCCTTTCTGGAAAACAATATGGACTTTCCTCCAAAGACTAGAAATTGAACTCTCATTTGACCCAGCCATACCACTCCTGGGAATCTACTCTGGGAAGCCAAAAATACGCCCAGCGGAAACACCATCCCTACTTTTATGTTCATAGCAGCATTATTCACAATAGCCAGAATCTGGAAGCAACCAGAGTGCCCGAAAATCGATGACTGGATAAAAAAGCTTTGGTACATCTACACAATGGAATACTATGCAGCTGTTAGGAAAAATGAAGTTATAAAATTTGCCTACAAATGGATGGACATGGAGAAGATTATGTTGGAGCGAAATTAGCCAGAAGGAGAGAGACAGATACAGAATGACTGCATTTATTTGCATGACATAAATATATAGGTACATATTATGATACCAATATCCAAGGTCAAGTGAAACATATATCAGGAGGTCTTGTCAAAGGTGGAAATTATCACAAGCGTGTTTGATTCAGAGGCTAGGTAAGACAGAAATGGAACAGTGTGCTAACAATTGTTGAGGGTACTAATGCCAACCTAGAATTGAGCATTAAATAGAGGCAAAAAGATACACATGACAACCCTTTAATGTATGTTCTGTAATCCATGGTCTGGAGGGAAGTGTTGCAGGACTCCTAAGGGCCGCTGCATCTGCTCTGGATTGCCTCCCGAAAATCACTCCGTAGATAAGGGGGTAGTCTAAATGTGGCAGTTTATCTGACCATGTATGCTGTACTAGCTGGTATAAATATTCTCCCATGCTGTCACAATCATCGTGGGACTAGCTAGATCTTACCAGCATATTAGCCTGGCCATGTAAGGACACCTAAGTAATTAGACCAGAGAGGAAATGCTGTTTGCTTCCAAACAAACAAGCATGGCTCCCTGATAAAATATAAAACTACAATGAAGTAGAGGAGACTTGTGAAGGCTTGGAGAAATATTTAACTGGCATTGGTGTTGGTCCTTGGTACAGTGACATGCCATCTCAGAAACCCCCTTCTCTACATTTCAAAGGCCTTCCGGGCTCAAAACATTAGCACAGTAAAGGCCCTAGGTGAGATGCAGGGAGGGGGTTACCTGAGGGCATTGGACCCTCCCTGCTTTCCATAACAATGGGAGGAAGGTCTGAGTTGGGGGGGGTATAAACTAGCCGGTTCCCACTCTCCCGGGCTTCTTCTTCCCGGTGGGATCTCGCCTTGTGAGCGTTTATTCCCCTTGGAAGTTTCACACGTGGTGGTCGCCATCTTGGCCTACACGTGGCTGGGGTTCTAGCCTGGAATCCTAAGCATCGGGTTTTTCCTTTTGCTGATTTGTATGCCTGAACCTGTGATAAGTAAAGTCTTTTAAAACCGCATCGGTTCCTGAGTATCCATCCATTCCTCGCCGGCTTTGGAGGTAGAAGGGAACTCGCTTCCCGGCACTGTCAGGGGACCCCGCGGAGCGCCCGACAGGGAAGGAAAAGAGAAAGAGAGAGAAATGGAAAGAAATCAAGAATCTGCCATGGAGCAGAGCTGGGGGAGGGAGGGAACCGGGGGCGTTGGTGGTGGGGAGATGGGCACTGGTGGCGGGATGGGTGCTGCAACACTGTTTGACCAAAACCCAAATATGAACTTTTTAATTGTATATCTTTGTAATTTTAAAAATAAAAAAAATTAAAAAAAAAATAAAAAAAATAAAAATAAATAAAATAAAAAAAATAGTCTTATGAAAGGCTTTGCTTTCTCTCCAAATATTTTTAAACTGCTTGGCCGTACTATATGAGTGATTTGACTCATCGTTGGTGCTTCCACACATACAGACTCCCCAAAATAGATGAGTCACTTCTCAGTGAGAGTGAACCATGAACATAGATGGAAGGTCTGTTAAAGGTAAACATGAAGTTAAATAAATCAGTATGTCCTTTACCGGGGCAATAATGAACTGACTCATGGAAACCCCAGACCTTACTGAATAGAGAACATGTAGGAAATGCTGGGCACGGGAGATCCCCCAACAGCCAATCAAACCATTCCAGGCTTCAAGGCTGAGAGAAGCCAGGAGATGGAAAATGCCATAAAAATGCGTCAAGTTAATTTCACGCTTTTCCACCTTCAACTTTTGCACAAATTAAATTTAATGCGTCTCAGTCTGAGTGGTCTGCATGCAAAAATGGTACCATAGAGGTTGGGGCTGATGGAGATTAAAAAAAAAAGGGTTCAGTGTTATTTACAAAATAGTCAGAAAATACTTGTTCCGTGATCACGAGAAACTCCACAGTAATTAAAATGATCCCCCCGCCCATCTATTACATGTACAGAAATCTTGGAATTTGCGTGGCATTAACATTTAATTATTTACTGTGTCTTGATAATGGACACCACACTAAGGTGACCAAGTATTTCATCCTCTCTCCTTCTAAATTTCAACACGAAAGGGAGGGGTTTTGCCTATTGGAAACATCTCTATAGCACTTGCCTGTTTCAACACGGTCAAATCCCAATGGAACCCACTTTGTGTGACTGCATTAACATGGTGGTGGATGAACATATCCAGGACCTGGACTGTGCGTAGGTGCGTGTCAGGGAAGTAGACACGCACTCTGACAGCCACTCAGGCAGCTGTTGGCAACAGTCTTCTCTTCAGATGAAGTCAGTCACAGAATGTGCCCTATTTTCCTCTGTTTCCTGGCATTGGAGTATCAGCGCATGGGCCCAGGAGCTCTGCAGAGCACCTGTCCCTCAGGAAGGAGGAATTCCACCCCAAGGAAGTCCGGAGACTGCCAGGGTGGCGGGGCAGGGAACTTCAGGACAGGAAGGAGCCTGGTGCCCAGTGAATGGAAGATCTTGCCCATTTTTCACCTCAGCTAATCTAGTTCCGCTAACTTCCCCTGTTCCATTATCCTAAAGCAGGAGGGCAGAGACTCCTGCTGTTGCCTGGTTGCTGATTGTTCTCACTGGGGTGAGGGCTTGACACATGGGTGCGGTGGAGAGGATGAGGGCTTTCCCATAGTCCCCACTCCAATGTGGATGCAGAGACACAGTCTCCTCAATCCTTTTCTTCTCCTTTTTTCTTTTTTTGCTTTCTGGGTCACATCCGGCGATGCTCAGGGGGTTACTCCTGGCTCTGCACTCAGGAATTACCCCTGACAGTGCTCAGGGGACCATATGGGATGCCGGGGATCAAACCCGGGTTGGCTGCATGCAAGGCAAACGCCCCTACTCGCTGTACTATCACTCTGGCCCTCACCTCAATCCTTTTCATCCCTTCCCTCCCCAGTAAACTCTGGGAGGGGAGATACCTGTGTGCATTGCAGAGGGGAGGGAGAGGGAAGAAAGCATTTGACCTTGGTCCAACCGGTGCTATTCCCTCCAAGTGCTGAAAGGTGCCTGAAGGTTTCTGGCCTCCGCTGTGCATTGGAGTACCACACGAATCTCAAAGACTTGATCTTTTCTGTCAGATTTGCTGTGAACATGCAATGCTCTTGCCAGAAGCATTTCTAGACATTAGTGAAGTCTCCTCCCCACCCTCTTTAATCCAAGTAAAATTTCTTTGAGAAATATTTTTTACTTTTCCCCTTAATTCTATTTTTCCCCTCTCATGTCTCCCAGTAACATCCTGCTGCTGCAGCAGAATCCTTACTTTCAGCTGTTGGAATTCCCTCATATGGAATCTCTCTCCCACCTGTAGGGATGTCCCTTTCTCCCTCTCTTCCTTCTCCTGCCCCCTGCCAGCTGCTCAACTGGGCACATCAGTCTTTGTAAAAGCAGCTGGGATGCCTCTGTGAAGCTTTGGTTTCCATCCATCATTTGCACTCCCAGAGCACCATGGAAAAGCTTTCCTCCCACAAGACTGGGCTACCCTGAAGGCCATGGTTATGCCTTTGTCAACTCTGCCTCCGCTAGAGTCCAGCCTACTAGCAGGACACTCACTAAGTGTTTGATGAATGAGTAAATTGAGAGCAGGATGAAAGGAGCAAAGCGTGGGCGGCATAAGCCAGCATGAAAGGCTGTGTGGGCCTCCTGGCCCCGGCATCCCTTGGGGGGATGGTGGACACTGTCAGTGTGGACACCCAGAGGCAGCTTTAAAAAGACAGGCAGAACTGGTCAGCAGGCTATGAAAGAGATGGCTGGGGGCATGGTCATGCCACCTGTGTGATAAAGGGCCAGGGACTTCCAAAGCACTTTGTGTCCTTGTCACCCGTGGTCACACGAGAGTCTGCAGTTGGTGACCATGATAAGACGAGCCACGACTTACTGTGGAGCTAGACTCTCTTTGGCATTATTGATCATCATCTCGAGAATTCTGTATCATTTTCGTGATTCCATCTACCCAGTAATGAGTCAGGAAAGTTTGCTTTCTCAGCCCTGGCCGTGCATCTGTTCTGTGTCGGCACCATGCGAGCTGGCTCCACCCCGAGGCAGACTGACTTTGGGAAGGTCTAGGATCCAGTGAAGCTGACGCAGGCATGGATTTCCTTTGCGCAGGCGTGGATTTCCTTTTGCGCAGGACAGCTCCAGGCTCCTGGAGGCCTGTCATCCGCAGGTTGGGTGTTTTGTGTTTCCCACCTCCACCCCCTCACCAAAGAATTTGAGAAAATCCCTAACCACGTCTTAGCAGTGTTTAATTAGCACTTTGGTCAAAGTTACATTTTGCCAGAATCACCAAGCTCACAGCATTTGGGGAACTTTGATATAACATTTCCTCAGCGCTTCATTTAGTAGCTTATAGATGGGAGGTATGCGCTATTCTCTCTCTCTCTCTCTCTCTCTCTCTCTCTCTCTCTCTCTCTCTCTCTCTCTCTCTCTCATTTCTAAATTTTTGGGGAATGCCCATATTGTTCTCCAAAAAGGCTGGACTAGTCAAAAGGAGAGTCCTTTCCTCCCTGAATCCACCCCCAGCAGTGGCTGCTCTTGTTCTTTTGGATGTGTACCAGCCTCTCAATATATTTCATTGTTTTGATTTGCATCACCCTTTAATTAACAATGTAGAGCATTTTTATGTGTCTTTTGGGCATTTGTATTCTTCTTTGAGGAAGTTTCTGTTCATTCTCCCCATTTTTTGATGGGACTGGATGATTTTCTTTCTTGTAAAGTTACCAGGATTTTTTTCTTGTAAAGTCTACCATGCCTTATATATCTTGGATATTAAACATTTATCAGTTGGATATTGGGTAAATAATTTTTCCCTATTTGTGGACTGTTTTAGTACTTTAGCCACTTTAGTTTTTTTTGAAGTGAAGAAGCTTTTTACTTTAATATTGTCCCATTTGTTTACCTTTGCTTCCACTTTCTTGGTCAGTGGAGTTTCATCTCTGAAGATGCCATTTGCTTCAATGTTGTAGAGAGTTATGCCCACATTTTTCTCTATATGCCTTATGGATTCATGTCTGATATTGATGTCTTTTTTAAAAATTTTTTTTATTATACCACTGTGAAACATACAATTACAAAGGTGTTCATAATTGGTTCTTGGTAATACAGTATTCCAGCACCCATCCCTCCACCAGTGCCCCATTTCCACCACCAATGTACCCCCCCCCCCCGTCCCCCACCCGCCTTAATAGCAGATACCCCAGGTTCCTCTCTTTCTCTCTTGTCTCTCTCTCTGTCTCTGCATCTCTCTCCCTCTTATTTTACACATTGTGGCTAGCCCTGCAGATATTTAGAGTTTTGTGTCTTTTTTTTTCTTTTTGGGTCACACCCGGCAATGCTCAGAGGTTTCTCCTGGCTCTGCATTCAGGAATTACTCCTGGCAGTGCTCGGGGGACCATATGGGATGCCGGGGAGGGAACCCGGGCCGGCATGGGCCGGCGCGCGTGCAAGGCAAACGCCCTACCAGCTGGGCTATCGCTCCGGCCCTGCTATTGATGTCTTTAATCCATTTTGATCTGATTTTTGTGCCTGGTATTAGAAATCTGAGTTCTTTTTTTGCATGTAACAGCACCATTTGTTGAAGAGACTTTGCTTATGTCACTTCATATTCCTTGCTCCTTTATCAAAGATTAGGTTATCATATATTTGAGGGTCAGTGTTAGAATATTTGACTGTATGATTGATCTGCAGATTTGTCTTTATCCCAGTACTATGCTTTTTTAATTACTACTGCTTTGTAGTACAGTTTGAAGTTGGGGAAGGTGATGCCTTTTCTTTTCTTTTTTTCAAGGATTGCTTAGCTATTTGTACCTATTTATGGGAGCTTGTTGTTCCATATGAATTTCAGGAGTGTTTGGTCTATTTCTTTGAAAAATGTCCTATGTATCCTTAAAGGGATTGCATTGAATCTATATAATGCTTTGGGGAGTATTGTCATTTTTTTTAACATTTTATTATACCACCGTGAGATATACAATTACAACGTTGTTCACGCTTGGGGGTTTTGGTCACACAGTGTTCCAGCACCCTGCCCTCCACCAGTGCCCCTCAACCACCACCCATGTCCCCAATTCCATCCCCCTCCACATCCTGCCTAAATGGCAGGTTCTTTATCTCCTCTCTCTCTCTCCCTCTCTCCTCCTTCTCCCACACACTGTGGGTTACACTCACGATACACTTAGAAGCCATCATTTGCATTTTTCTGTCTGTATTCAATGCTCAGTTCTATGTTGGTATCAGACCTTTTGACATTTATTCACACAAGTTCCCTTCTCTATCTTACCTAACCTCCTGACTACCACGCGCTTGTGGTAATTTCCACTTTTTGGTAAGATCACCTGGTATATTTATGTCATGAAAATAAATGCAGTCATTCTATGTCTCTCTCTTTCCTTCTGACTAATTTCACTCAACATGATTCTTTCCATGTCCATCCATTTATAGGCAAATTTCATAACTTCATTTTTCCTGACAGCTGCATAGTATTCCATTGTGTAGATGTACCACAGTTTCTTTATCCAGTCATCAGTTCTCGGGCATACTGGTTGTTTCCAGGTTCTGGCTATTGTGAATAGTGCTGCTATGAAAATATAAGTGCGGATTGTGTTTCTGCTGTGTGTTTTTGGCTTCCCAGGGTATATTCCCAGGAGTGGTATGGCTGGGTCAAAGGGGAGCTCAATTTCTAGTCTTTGGAGGAATGTCCATATTGTTTTCCAGAAAGGTTGTACAAGTCGACATTCCCACCAACAGTGTATGAGAGTCCCCTTTTCCCTGCATTCACGCCAGCACTTTATCCTCCCAATCCATGAGAAGGGAATCACTGTCTGTACCACTGTCTTACCATAGTTCATCGATTTGCTCGAGCAGGCACCATTAATATCTCCATACATCCTGTGGTAAGCAAGTGTAGCCCAAGGGCACCTGCTTGCTCCAGGGACAGGAAGAGCCCCAAACCATTCTTCAGGTAATGGAATTGAGGTCCATAATTGTTACCAGTTTTTGGCATAACAAATAAAACACGGGTAGCTTGCCAGGCTCTGCCGTGTAGGTGGTATACTAGAAGGGAATGTGTGCCCATTTCCTTGTCTCTTATTTCTCGAAGTAGTGTTTTGTAGTTTTCTTTGCATAGGTCCTTCACTCAGGTGAATTTTTAGGACTAAATTTTCTCTTGAAATTCTACTGGTACTGCTTCTCAAGTTTCAGTGTGAAGTACTTAGACTATTGTTTAATTCAAATATTTTTCTGTTGTGATTTTTCTTTGATCAATTAATTTTGGAGGTATTCTTAAAACCTTAAGATGTTTGTTTTAAAATAGACCCTTTTGTTTAGCAATAATTCCATGATAGAAGAGATGCTTTATGAACCTGAATTCAGATTACTTTAAGATTATCTGGTATTTGCTTTCCCTCCCTACCTTTGTACATGGCTCCTGTGTGCTGGAAGGATGGTGTGAGGGAGTGGCACTTGTCCTGGCAGTCTCTGACCACCTGCCTGTCCCCTTGATGTGTCCTTATGCACTGTAAGAAGCCACCCAACAGTGCCAATCCTGTTAATGAACATGGGGTTTATTTTCAACTTTGTGTTGTTCTAAATAACATTACTGGGCATATTGTTGTGTTTATACTTTGGAACACATATGAATACAGATCCATTTGATAGATCCCTACAAATAGAATTGTTGCAAGGTATATAGTTATTTCTGAAAAGAGGCTTAGAGGAGGTTTTCAAAATGTTAATTTTTAGCCATGTACATTTTTAACACTGATGATCAACATCAATGTATAAAAGTTCCCATTGTTCTATATATTCAATAATCCTTGTTTCTAATTTTCATTTTTGAGATAATTTTAGGCTTATAAATGAGTGGATAGAATTTTGATGCACTTGATATTCCATTAGCCAGATTTCTTTTAGTTAATCTTGCATGCTTATATTCTCTTCCAAAACTACGGTCTTAGTGTTGCACATGACTGCTAATTAGACTGTAAATGGATTCAGACTTCACGAGGTTCTTCCATGAGCAACCCACTTCTGTTCTTGGATCCAGTGCTGGACCCCACAATTGACTCAGGTGTCACATATCTCTTCTCTACTCTGCTTGGTGACCTTGATACTGAGGTTGTTTTCAGGGGAAAGAGAATGGGCAAAAGGAGCTATGGGTGTGCCCCAGAGGCACCTCATCCCTTTACTTGGGCCTTGGGCCTTACTCAGGGTGTTAACTGAGGGAGAAGCATTATGTGCCAGGGGTCTCCACTCACAGATTACTTGCCCCAAGAAACCTTTGAGAGTATGAGAACTTGTTTAGTTTTATACCCTGCTTTTAGCACAACCTACTTTTAGTTAGGATCAAACAAACTGTTCCACTGATGATTTTCTCCTTTTCCACTGCTTGCATAATTATTTGTTATGAATAATCTGTAAGGAACTATTGGGGTTTCATCTCATTTTTTTTGTTCGTTCATTTTTTAAATTATTATGGGCTTATGGGTATTTAATTTGTTGGCCTTTGTCATTCAAGTTGTTCTAAGTGACTGAGATGTGAGTTAGCACTATATCTCCAGCACCTTATGGAAACAAATCAAATCCCCTACATTTTAAAAAACCTCCGCATGTCCTTTGGCTTACTGGTACAATCAGATACTTCAGGGTTACCGTGTCTATTTTCTTCCCCAGTCCTGAACAAAACACACTTCTAAAAAATCCCATCTGGTCCCTTGGACACTCCAGTAGCAATTCCTAAGTGTAGAGCCAGGAGTAATCCCTGAGCACTGTCAGGTGTCATGGCCCCAAAAAGCCCCAAAAAGCAAGATGGGCCCCTGCCTCCCAAGCACTGATGTGTGTGGCCCCTTTGAACAGTAGAAAAATTTTCAATCTCCACTGAGGTTGCTTTTGTGGTTCATAAATTCCTGAGAATCACTTTGTTTAATTTATAAATACTTGAGGATATGTTATGTATCCTTCTGTTATTGATTGCTTCTTTAATTTCAGTATGACCTGGCAACATACTCTGTATGAATTGTCACTGTGGACTTGAAAACATGGATATAACATTTGTATCCATAATAGAGGGATTATTATTAATAGGATGTCAAGATTTAAGGTTCTATCACTAGAAAACTTTGTAAGCTTTTTCCTATCCAAATTCATGACTGTTACTCCGAAACTCTAAAATTGATGCCTGCAGAACAATGTACCTATTTTCACATCATTTTGTATGCACTCAGAGCTTTCTTTCACTTCTCTTGAGGTCACAAGGTCCCTTTAAAATATAAATGGTTTAACACAAATGAATCTTCCCATTTTGGTGAGATCTGTTCTCACAACTTATCTTGCTCCCTAACCCAGATCATGCTGCTTGTTCCCAATTCCTGACTATTATTCCATTCCGATAAGCATCAGCTTTTTTCAGATTCATGTGGATTTATTTTTCATGAGGCCAGATCTAAAGCATCAGTTTCCATCATTGCTAATTTTCTCATTTTTCTCCTTAAAAAATTCCTATTATTTGTTATCCACATTTTCAGTAGCATCCATGTATTTTCTTTGCCTCTCTACACAAAGTCCATCAATTTAATCCCCATAATAGCATGAATTTTAGAGAAATAATTCAAAATTGCCATTTGCCCATCCCACCTTAACTTTCCTTAAGGCTTTTAGTTGCATTAGGAGATGTTAAACAAATAAATGCATTTTCTCCTGAGTCAACTACTCCGATTTTATCTGTTTCCCTTAGGTTTTAGCTGTACTAAGCTTCTTGCATGGCATCTATTTCACAATTCCTCAAAGGCAAGAGAAACTCTGTGTGGGGGGGATGGGGGAATGGGGCAGGGGAGAGAAGTGGCCATCCAGGAGGAGGAATGGTGCTGACAGACAGTGAAGTTTGCTGCATGGATCCTATTAGTAACAGTATTGTAAACTACAGAGTCAAAATTCATTATAAATTAAAACTTGTCTTGCAATGCTGGTTGGGAGATGGGTGCTGAAAGTGGCTAAAGGACCAAACCTGATGGCCTCTCAATATCTGTATTGTAAACCATAATGCCCAAAAAGAGAGAGAGAAGGAGAGAGAGATAGAGGAAGGAAGGAAGGAAAGAAGGAAGGAAGGAAGGAAGGAAGGAAGGAAGGAAGGAAGGAAGGAAGGGAGGGAGGGAGGGAGGGAGGGGGGGGAAGGGAGGGAGGGAGGGAAGGGAGGGAGGGAGGGAAAGAGAGAGAGAACGAGAGAAAGAGAGAGAGAGAAGGAAGAAAAGTACCTGCCACAGAGGCAGGCTGTGGGTGGTGGGATAGAAACTGGGGACACTGGTGCTGGGAATGAGCACTGGTGGAGGGATGGATGTTGGAACACTGCATGACTGAAACCCAACCATGAGCAGCTTTTAATGGTCTATCTCAGTGATTCAGTAAAAAAAAATCAAAACAAAAAGTGCCTTCCTAGAGGCAGGCAGGTAGGTGGGAAGGAAATGGCAGGCATTGGTAGAGGGAAGTGGGTGAATGGATGAGTGTTAGAATGGGTGAAGGGATGAGTGAACTGTCTTAAGTGAACAATTCCTACTCTTTATTTTGCACATCTCAACTGCATTTCCTTCTATAAAACAGTTCTGACCAATATTTAGGCCAGAGTTTCACCAAAAAAGTATTTTTAAGATTTCCCTTAATTGGATCCAGTGTATCTTTTTTATGTAAGAACCTACTTTAGCCTCAAACATTTTTAAGGCATTAGCTAAAATGAAACTTCTCCTTATAGACATGCTATTGATGTGGCACGTGGCTTAGTCAAACTGCTGAATTTAACCAATGGATGCCATAGGTTACTCAGAAACTATAATAAAGTATGATACATGGATGTCTATTGAGGAATTTAGATGATGATTTTATAATATGAAAGTTTTGAAGTACTATCTCTCTATTTCTCTTTACAAGGATATATTTTGATGGTTTATAAAATGGGGCAATTCACTAGGTATGGATTTTAGCAAATAGAAATCACCTATCAAATGCTACCTGGTACAATTATTACTTTTAAATTAAATTTTACCCTTCAGGAAATGGTACAATGGAATATTAAATTATATATAATTTTTCTTCACTATCACTATCTTCCCGTTCATCATCAATTTGCTTGAGCGGGCTCCAGTAACATCTCCATATGTCCTGTCTCATGCTAGTAGAGCGCAAGGGCATCTGTGTGCTCCAGGAACATAAAGAGCCTCAACCATTATATTAGGTCATGGGAATGACCTAACATAATTATTACTGGTATTTGGCATATCAAATATGACACGGGCAGCTTGCCAGGCTTGCCATGCGGGTGGAATACTCTTGTAGTCATCTCTAAATACAGCATTTATTGATGAACCGCGGCCGCTTGAAGCCGCGCGAGCTGGGCTGTGATAAGCTCATCTGCTGGATGGAGTTCTGACAAGAAATTGTTCTTAATCCTAGGAAACATAAAAAAATGAGATTTCACTGTAGTTTTGGTGCTTGTTAATGGACTATTGTTTTGGTCTCTGGGTGGCACCCTATTGTAATATGGATTATAAATAACAAAAGAATTATTTGGTCTTGACAAAGCAATGTTGTGGAAGCCCCATTTGGAGAATTTCTTCCTAGTAGCAAATGTTTAACTGTTGTGGTCTGATATTTTTTCTCCTTTCCCCCTTTCTTCCAAGTCCTGAATGAGAGAGTAAACAGAATGAACTATTTCCTCCACTGAGCATGCCATAGTTCCTGCTGGGAATTAAGATACTTTCTTTTTTCAAATTGCCCCTCTCCACCCTCTCATGGTCTTTGCTAATTTCAGATGCTCATTCACAGAACAGGGCAATAATCTGCATGGAGTCATAAAAACGAAATGTAACAAAGATGGAAAACCATATCTGGCATTTAAGAGGCAGTTTTAATATGCCACACATCCTCACATCCTAGACCGCTGCCGTTAATAGACTTATTGTGTGTCCTGTGAAACCACGAAACAGAAATAACAGATAAGGAAACAAATGAGCTCAAACAGAGCGGCAATACCTCCTTTGTAGTTGATTGATTAAAATTTGGTTCACAGAACGTTATTGGTGCCTGTTGCAGAGTGGGAATCTAATTAAGGTCAACAGAGGCCCCATAGATACCTAAAGCCTGCTTACTGATGCTCTTCCCTTAAATCACAGCTCTCTGGTCACCTGAGTGCTGCAGTCTGCCCCCCCCCCCCCACCCCACCTCCATCCCATCCCCAGGCCTGTAGAGAAGCTCCAGTAGTTCTTTTTCCCTCCATTTATCCCTAGGCTGCCACCTCGGCTCTCCCTCATGGTTCCCACTCAGCATATCTCCATAACAGTTTGGTGCCTTCTTTTAAGGGGTCCTTGCTGGGAAGCCCCTCCCTCTCCCAGCTCTGCCTCCTTGATGCTGGGCAGTCAGTCTCCTGGTCACTGGACCAGGAGAGGGAGACAGTGCGACTGTGGGTCTGTGGCCCATTCATCATACTAACCTGGGCTGCTGGGTGCCACCGCATCACAGGGTTAGCCCTCCTGTTCCGTCAGCGCTGCTCACTCTAGCGGCCTCTTAGGGACTTCAAGCTTCCATAAGTCTAGGTCCCACCCTCCTGAATTTCAGTCTGTGCAGTTTATTCCCTAGATAAATTCTTGATTGCCTTTAAATATTGTGTCTGTGCCACATTTTATCTACTGCATGAAAGCACAGTGGTTAGAGATTTATCCTGGAGTCCCTCTGTCGGTGCAAATTACTAGGTTTTGTCAAGTAATATTTTGCAGTTTGAATTTTTTTTTATACCACCATGAAATACACAATTACAAAGATGTTCATGTTTGGGTTTTAATCATACAGTGTTCCAGCACCCATCCTTCCACCAGTGCCCATTTCCCACCACCATGTCCCCGATTCCCTCCTCCCTTCTCCAGCCTGCCTCTTTGGCAGGTACTTTCCGCCTCTCTCTCTCTCTCTCTCTCTCTCTCTCTCTCTCTCTCTCTCTCTCTCTCTCTCCACACACATTGTGGCTTGAAATACATATACCTAGAGGTTATCATTTATATCCCGTTGCCTACATTCAATGCTCAGTTCTATGCTAGTGTTATCATTTCCAACAATTACTAGTACAAAGGTCCCTTCTCTGTCTTATCTAATCTCTGACTCCCACACACTTGGGTAGATTCCACCCAAACAAGACCTCCTGATCCATGTTTTGTCTGGCCTTGGATATTAGTATCAAACTTTTTTTATACAAATCAATGCAGTCATTCTATATCTGTCCTTTTCTGTCGGGCTAATTTCATTCAACATGATCCTCTCTATGTCCACCCATTTATAGGCAAGTTTATAACTTCGTTTTTCCTAACAGCTGCATAGTATTCCATTGTGTAGATGTACCACAGTTTCTTTATCCAGTCGTCTGTTCTCAGGCACTCTGATTGTTTCCAGATTCTGGTTATTGTGAATACTGTTGCTACGGGCATAGAAGTGAAGATGGTGTTTTTGCTGTGTGTTTTTGGCCTCCCAGGGTATATTCCCAGGAGTATTATTTCTGGGTCAAATGGGAACTCAATTTCTAGTTTTTGGAGGAATGTCCATATTGTTTTCTAAACAGTCTGTACCAGTCGACATTCCCACCAACAATGGATGAGAGTCCCTTTCTCCCCCATCCATGCCAGCACTGGTTGTTCTCGCTCTTGTGGATGTGTGCCAGTCTCTATGGTGTGAGATGATACCTCATTGTTGTTTTGATTTGTATCTCTCTGATGATTAATGATGATGAGCATTTTTCCATATGCCTTTTGACCATTCGAATTTCTTCTTTTTGGAAATTTCTGTTCATTTCTTCTCCCCATTTTTTGATGGGGTTGGCTTTTTTTTCTTGTAAAGTTCTACCAGTGCCTGATATATCTGGGGTATTAACCCCTTATCAAATGGGATTGGGTAAATATTCTTTCCCATTCTGTGGACTCTCTTTGTATCTTGGTCACTGTTTCTTTTGAGGTGCAGAAGCTTTTTAGTTTCATGTAGTCCCATATGTTTATCTTTGCTTCTAGTTGCTTTGTTAGTGGTGTTTCATCTTTGAAGATGCCTTTAGCTTCAATGTTATGGAGGAATTTTCCTGTTTTATTTTATATACTTTATGGATTCAAGTCTGATATTGAGATCTTTAATCCATTTTATATGACTTTTTTTGAGTGGTGTTAGGTAGAGGTCTAAGTTCCTTTTTTTTTACACGTAGCTGCCCAATTTTCCAGCACCACTTGTTGAAGAGTCTTTCCTTGCTCCACTTCATATTTTTTGCTCCTTTATCAAAGATTAAATGATCATATATTTGAGAATGGGTATCAGAAACTCAACTCTATTCCATAGGTTCACAGGTATGTTTTACTCCAATACTGTGCTATTTTAATTACTACCACTTTGTAGTACAGTTTGAAGTTGGGAAAGATGATGCATCCCATCTTCTTTTTCCCAAGGATTGCTTTGGCTATTCATGGGGATTTATTGTTCCATATGAACTTCAAGAGTGTTTGGTCAATTTCTTTGAAATATGTCATGAATATCCTTATAGGTACTCCATTGAATCAGTATAATGCTTTAGGGAGTATTGCCATTTTGACAATGTTAATTCTACCAAAGTTTGGCTTATTTAAAATATTTTTAATATGATAGGGATACTAGCAATCTTCTGTTACCCTGTGTTTGGTGAGTAAATAAGATGTATAGTAACTAACACAATAGCTGAATGTTTTCCATAGCAAAAGCTGTGATTATAATGTTCTTACATAACTGCAATTTTCAACAGGTTCTCTATGTGGGGTAAAGGTGAACTCAATAGTGACAGATTTCTAAATTTGCCTTTCAAGGTGTTTAGTCTAGAAAAATCAATGTAGACTGTCCCTCATTGCTACCCCTCTAACTATGCATTTTTATATAAATAAGAGGTAAGCTTTCTGATCAACCCTGAGTGAGAAAAAGGAAGAAAGAAGAGATTTGATTAAAGGGTATTTCCATTGTTTCTAAGTCATATAAGGGGCAGAGCTGCTACCAGCTCTCCCTGTGCCCAGCTGCTCACAAGGTGCCCAGGAGGGATGGCGCTTTCTAGCCCTGGTCCGCCACCCCAGCAGAGCCTTGCAACAAGCCAGATGACCCCCCCACTCCATGAGGGTCACCATTTTCCACATCCGACCTCCTCTCTCGTCAGAACTCCATCCAGCAGACGAACTTATCACAGCCCAGCTCCCGCGCACCTTCAAGCGGCGCGCAGTTCATCAATAAATGCTGTATTTAGAGGTGACTACAAGAGTATGCCACCCGCATGGCAAGCCTGGCAAGCTGCCCGTGTCGTATTTGATATGCCAAATACCAGTAACAATTATTTTAGGTCACTCCCATGACCTAATATAATGGTTTGAGGCTCTTTATGTTCCTGGAGCATGCAGATGCCCTTGGGCTCAACTAGCATGAGACAGGACATATGAGGATGTTACTGGAGCCCTCTTGAGCAAATTAATGATGAATGGGAAGATAGTGATAGTGATAGTGAAGCCATATAAGCGCCAGGAATTTTCATGATACTCTAGTGCAAGACTTAGAAGGTAAAGTGATGGTACACAACTCTACTCATTGTATATATATTCTACGTTGTTTCCCTTTTCCCCCTTCGTGTCACACCTGGCAATGCTCAGGGATTACTCCTGGCTCTATACTCAGGAATTACTCCTGAAAGTACTCAGGGAACTATATGGGATTCTGGGAATCGAACCCGGTTGGCTTCATACAAGGCAAAGGCCCCACCCTTTGCTTTTGTACTATAGCTCCGCCCCACTTTTTTTCACTTGCTTATCCTACTTTCATGGTGGGAAAAGGAAAAAAATTACACTGATGTTCAATATGAAAGTGAAATGACTTATTTTAAAATAACAGTAAAGGAAACTTTTAAAAATACCAGTAACCCACATGGTGATTCAATTTAAAAAAACCAGTAACCATGTAATCGGCATGTTCTTATTTTTCTTCATAAATTTCATATGATAGACATAATTATAAATACATTATTCATTGTACATAATTAATCATATCTGCTTTAGGCTACAATTTAAATTAACTATTAATTCTTCAAACCAGTTTTTAAATTAGCTTAATTTTTACATTTTATTTGTTTGGGGATTCCTAAGCAGTGCTCAGGAGCACAGTGATTCTTGGCCGATCACACCTGCTGTTCAGTGAGAGACCCATGGACCCGGCTGCCCGGAGCCTGTGGTGCTGGAACACTGCACTGCTCACTCCCTCCGGTGGGTGCCAGGGTTGCACAGACTATGCTGACAGTGGACTCCAGGGTCACTTCCAGTGTTATTTGGGGTCCTCCAGGGCTACACCCTGTGATTCTTGGGAGCATGTGTTGGTGGAGACTGTGTGGCATAGGCTGCAGTACAGGTGCACCACCAGCCTCTCCACTGTCTTTCAGCCCCATTATTTTACATGGTAAGAAAGTATTTTTGGAGAACTAGCACATTTCTCAGAATTAAATGTCTTTATTTTGCATCTTTTCTTTGGGAGGCTGAGAGTTCATTGCTCAGGCCCAGAGGTGCTGGCTGCCCCCAGAGTCAGCTCTGTAATACTCAGGGATCTCAGGGCTGTTTCAGGCTATGCTCAGGGGAGAGACATGTGGGCCAGGGATCAAACTTGGGTTATAGTACATGACTTGGCCAGTGCTCAGGCCCTTTGTGCTAGCTCCCTGGCCCCTGATATGTGCTTTCTGATCATGACTCGTAGTATTTTTCTTTCTATTTTCCTGTGTTTAGTGTACAAAAATAGCCAGTTCATAGTTTGGATTGTTTGTGACCACCCTTAAATCTTGTCAAGGAATAGAGAAATTATAATCCTTTCAAAATGTTTTAACAATTGTAGCTCATCTTTGGATACTAGACATTTTCATGCATATTCATATTCTTAAAATATAAGTAAAATGCTTAGTTGGAAGCACATTGGTCTGATGCCATTCAGAAAAGCCTTGTTTTTAGAAGAGATGATTACTGAGTTTACCCTGTATATTTATTTCTTTAGCACAGTAGGCATGATTTCCTTAGAAAGGTAAATTTTCTATGACTTGTGATAAAGTAAATTGGAAAATAAACTACATTATTTTCTATTGGGAATCAAGGAAATATGCTTGAAGGAATTTCAACAGGTGCCTGCTAGTTAACAGAAATGAAGTGGACTAAGTGTTTCCACTGGGCTTCTAATTTATCTGCACATATTTATCATTGATTAATCTATAAACCCAGCTATTTATTTCTCCATCTGGGTATACATAGTGGTTATTGTTACAGAATCAGGTTCACCAAACATGCTTTTTTAGCACAAAGCAAATATGTTCCTGCCACTTTCTTTCATCTCTCAGCAACTGTAGCTTAATTCAGGTATGTGTTTTAAAAAGTTAATAAAAGTATCATCAAAATAGAGTGTCACAGAGCCACTGTATGCTCCTTGACTTTCTGGATCTTTGTTGCTGATTAGTGGCTTGCATCCATGCAAGGCCAACATATACTATCCTAAGGACTTAGCCACAGACCATTCAATTACATGACTATTAAATTTTCAGCAGCAGTGGATATTTGAATACAATCTACTGAAAGTTCAATTTTCTGGAATAAACCCAATAAATCTGTGGATATATGCTTAAGCCTCCCAGAAGTCAACCAAGGGGAATCAATTCTTCTCCTTGTAAAGAGTTATAACACCTAGAAAATAACACCTAGAAAATATAACACCTAGAAAATAACACCTAGAAAATATAACACCTAGAAAATAACACCTAGAAAATAACACCTAGAAAATACACCTAGAAAATAACACCTAGAAAATATAACACCTAGAAAATACTGCAGGGAGGAGAATGCACACAGGTGGGTTCCCTGAGATTTGACTAAGAGTTTTATGTCAAGATACAAATAAACCAGATTTTTTCACACAGAATAAACACCACCTACCACGCCTGAAATGGACTTTCCTGTTAAAAAATCTTACCTAGGTGATGGACTGACTGTATCTGGAAGCTGCTGCTGCTGCTGCTTCTTCTTGTTCTTCTTGTTCTTGTTCTTGTTCTTGTTCTTCTTCTTCCTCCTCCTCCTCTTCTTCCTCTTCCTCCTTCTTCCTCTTCTTCCTCTTCTTCCTCTTCTTCCTCTTCTTCCTCTTCTCCCTCTTCTCTCCTCTTCCTCCCTCTCCTTCCCCCTCCCCTCCCCTCCTCCCCCCCTCCTCCCTCCCTCCTCCCCTCTCCTTCCTTACCCCTCCCCTCTCCCCTCCCCTCCCCTTCCCTTCTCTTCTCCCTTCCCCTCCTCTCCTCCCCACCCCTCCTCCCCATTCCCTCCCCTTCCCCTCCTCCCCCTCCTCCCCCTCCATCTCCCACTCCATCTCCCTCCTCCTCCCTCCCCTCCCTCTCCTCCTCCTTCCATTGTCATCATCCTCTTCATCCTCCTCCTCCCCCCTCCTCCCCATCCTCCCCCTCCTTCTCCTCCTATCCCTCCTCCCCCTCCTCCTCCCCTTCCCTCTCCCTTCTCTTCCTTCTTCCATCGTCGTCTTCGTCCTCCTCCTCCTCCTCCTCCTTCTCTCTCTCACGTGGCAATGACAGCATCATTCTTTTTTCTTTTGGGTCACACCCAGCAATGCTCAGGGATAATTTTTGCACTATTGCAAGAATAATTCTTTCACTATTGCACTATTATTTTTTGCACTATTAATTATTGGTTTGGTTATTCTTGCACTATTGCATTATTATTCTGCACTCAAGAATTACTCCTGGTGTCCGGGAGATCATATGAGATGCCGGCTACCTGCTTTACTATCACTCCAGCCCCTGATAGCTTCCATTCTAGTGACATGTGGCTAGTAGAATGATCCCTGCTACTCATAGTATCCTCTCCATCACACCTTTGTTTTGAGCAATGGCAAGCATTGGGTACAGTTAGTTGGGGTTATGGTGTTAGAGATAAGGAACTGATGGGTTCTAGGGGATGTTAAAGAGGGCTGTGGGGATCTTGGGGTTCCTGTACAAATGAAAAGGGCATGGGTACTAGTGTTTTCAATAATCCTGAGAGTTCCTTGATGCCCACATTTCAAATCAAGCAATAAAAGATATGGGACTAGAACATAATGGAAGAACCTCAGAGAGAGAAACAAAAAAATAAAGGTGGTGATGTATTCAGGGGGACACAAAAGACAAAAAGACATTTTTTTAGATTATCAGGTTTTGAATAGATAATATTTACTCAGAAATACCATTCCATATGCCTGGAGTATTGTAAGAAAGCAGAAACTTGGTATGGTGATCACTGAAAGTACATACAGACAATCACATGACAAGTCGAGCTCAAGGGGAGAGGCAGAATGAGAAGAGGATGGTGGTGATGCAGAATAGTCATCCAAGATGGTTAATAGAGAGGCTCTTTTCTATGTATTGATGAAACAAGTGTTATTTTCTTTTTTAAACTTTCTTTTATTCATTGAAGTACTGTACTTTATGATTCATTAATTGTGGTTTTCCATGTACATAATTCCAACATTGCCTCTGTCCCCTCAAGGTACCCATATCCCCACCCTTTCACCCTTCTCCCATACACACACAAGGTCAGTTTTATGGATCAGTTCTCTTGTGTCTTTTTTTTATTGAATCAAGGTGAGATAGACCATTACAAAGCTGTTCATGATTGGATTTCAGTCATGCAGTGTTCCAACACCCATACCTTCACCAGTGCACACTTCCCAACTCCAGAGTCCCAAGTTTCCCTCCACCCCCTCAACCTGCCTCTGGCAGTAACTTTTCTTCTCTTTCTCTCATCCTTTGTACATTGTGGTTTGCAATACGATACTGAATGGTTATCATGTATATCCCTTTAACTACTTTCAATACTCAGTTCCAGTCTAGTGTTACCATTTCCAACTCTTACTGTCAAACTGCTCCCTTCTCTATCTTACCTACCTTCCCCACCCCCATTGTGTTGGCTTTCACCCTTTGTTTCTCTTGCTGTGTATCTTTAAGTCCTACAAAATGAGAGGGATCCTTCTGTATCTGTCCCTGTCCTTCTGTCTGATAACCCTCAGCATGGTGTCTTCTTATGCCATCCATCTGTAGCAAGCTGTATGATTTTGTTCTTTCTTAGAGCTGCATAGTATTCCATTGTGTGTGTCACAGCTATTGATCCAGTCACTCATTTTAGGACATTTTGGACATTTGCAATATTTCCATATCTTGGCTATTTTACTAAGCCCTGCAATAAACACAGGTGTATCTATATCCTTTCAAATTGATGTTTTTGTGTGTTGGGGATAGATGCCAAGAAGTGGTATCACTGGGTCTGGTGGGTGTTCTATTCCTACTTTTTATAGAAATCTATACATTGTTTTCCATAGGGGCTGAACCAGGTGACATTCCCACCAAAATGGATGAGGTTTCTTTCTCACCACAACCCAGCCAACAGTGACTGTTTCCAGACTTTTTGATATATGCAGTCTCACTGGAGTGAGGTGGCATCTAATATTGTTTATACATTTCCCTAATCATAAGTGATGAGCACTTTTCATATGTTAACTGACCATCTGTGTGTCTCCATAGAAGAAGTGTCTACTCATCTCCCCTTATATTTTAATGGGGGTTTTTAGATATTATTGAGTTTTGGAGTGTTTTATAAATCATATATTACCTTTAACTGATGAATTGTGTGAAAACATTTTTCTCTCATTCTATTTGTTTTTTTTTATTAGAGCTTCAGTTTATTTGGCTGTGAAGATATTTTATATTTGATGTAGTCCCATTTGTTTATTTTTGTGTTTGTTGTCTTGCTTCTTTGGTTATCTTGTTGAAAACATTTCTGGTCAATTTCCTGGAGAGTTTTACTGATATTTTCTTTAGTGTTTTTTATAGATCCTGGCTAATCTCAAGGTTTTTAATCCAATTTTAGTTTACTTTTGTGAAGAGTGTGAGATATGGCTCTAGTTTCTTTTCTGTTGTTTTTTTTTTAACTTGTGGCTACCCAGTTTTCCCAGCACCATTTGTTGGAGAGATTTCCTTTGCCCCACTTCATAGACTTAGCTTCTCTTCAGAGATTAGCTATCCTTAGATAAGGAATTTTAACTCAGGACTTAATTCTGTTTCATTGGTCACAGAACTATTTTTTAATTCCAGAACCATGCCGTTTGATTTTTATAGTTCAGCAGTATAGTTCAAATATAGAAAATGCAATACTTCTCACCTTTTATCCCCTTGGGATTACTTTGTTGTTTTTTTTAATTTTTATTTTATTTTATTATTTTCCCCCCAAATATTATTACACCATTTTAGACATACAATTGAAAGATGCTCATGTAGAGTTTTGGTTCTACAGTGTTCCAACACCCATCCCTCCACCCAAACCCATCTCCCATCACCAATGTCCCCACCTCCCTCCCCCTCCCACACTGCAACTACTTGGCGGGTTCTGTATGTCATTTCTCTCCTCTTTATCTCTCCCTCCTGCCAAACTTTCCTGCTCTTCAGTGGAATGCAGTGCATTAAAAGACATTACTGTTTCCACTATTTTAATGGACTGCGTGGCTGCGCGACCTGGGCTTCGAACTGGTTTTGCTCTGTTAATCTGGTCGTGAGGCAGTTTCCGAGCGTCCGACAGCGAAAATGGTGGCTAGTGTGATGGTCACTTCCGGGACCCCTGGAGGTGATGGGCCCACTCCCAAAACCCATCTGCCCTCCTGGGGGCCCCAAAGTCAGCTGGGCCTGGGGCAAGCTGAGTTCCAGCCTCCCCCAGCCGCTTGTGAGGCTCTTCATGCTATGGCTGGTGGCCCCAGGGCAGCTCCTGGGCGGGGCCACCAGGCTCGACAAAATGGAGGGGGAATGTCCGACCCCTGACTCCATCTGACGAATTAGCCTTGGGATTACTTTGGCTAAGGGAGTTTTATGAATCCATGAAATTTTTGTAGCTTTTTCTTTAAGTCTTTGGAAAACATTATTGGATTTTAGTGGGTATTGCATCAACTCTGTATAATACTTTAGATAGGGAATTCTGACAATTCTGATTCTTCCAATCCATGTACAAGGAAGGTCTTTGTGCTTCTTTCTGTCCTCTTCTATTTCTTCTGGTGATTTGTAGTTTTTCACTGTGATTTATAGTCTTCCACTTTCCTTGTCAAGTTGATTCCTAAGTATTTGATGTTTCAGGGCACTATTTTTTATGATTTTTTAGTTACATCCGGTTGCTCAGAACTTAATCCGGGCTCTGTGCTTTGGGATCACTTCCTGGTGGAGCTCAGGAAACCATATGGGATACTAAGGATTGAACCTGTGTTAGCTTTGTGCAAGGCAAATGCCCTACATGCTGTACTATTGCGTCAGCCCCATAGTCATATATTTTATGAGCTATTTTGTGATTTGAGGAGACCAATGCTAGTTGCTATCAAAACAGTTGCCAAATCTTGAGCAAAAGTGTTTATTTCTGGACTGTATCATAGTTTGATGCTTGTCCGTGTAGATTTTGAAGGAATCTGGTTTGTTCCATCTAAGATACTTCTGCCTTCTAGGTTTTGAATTTATCCTGGGTTTTAATGGGTGTCTAGTTAGTAGTAAGCAAAAGCAAGTGAGAGGGTTTCTGGGCCATCCTGGGAAGAGAGGGAGAACACTTCTCCATGCCATTTCTTCCCAGAGTACAGGGCACAGCCTGAACTTGTGCCAGCTACCAAGTCTTCTCTCTCCTGTTCAGGGGGTAGGGGCAGGCACCAGCTTGGCCAGTGGGGAAAGTGCGAAATTATGTGCAAAAGAAGAATCCAGGGGCCATGGCAAACACAATTCTGTCTTACAGTTGGAACAATAATAATGACATTGTCGAAACAAATGTCATTACATGAAAGTGGGAAAAGGTTTATATGTGTGTGTATAAATTATATATATATATATATATATATATACTTAAATCGTTTTTGAACAACTCTTTACTAATCTTGAAACAGTTCTGATAAAGAGATTCCATTGAGCAGAGATTTTATTACTATTTTCCCCAGGTTTTTATAGGTTCCTTACCACTGATATTTTTATATCAGGTAAACTGAGTGTGATGACTACTAATCATCTTAGTGTCTCAGAGACAGGGCATCGGGCAGAGTGAGGCATTGGTCATAGCAAAGGGCTCTCAGGATGATGTGTGTAAGTCTTTCCTGCACATGCTCCAGCTCTTTTATAAAACTCTTTGTTTCACATAGGGAAACTAGCCAGCAGTATTCTTTTTTAAAAATTTTTATTATACCACGAAGCCTGTCAATATGGCTGCGATCAGCCGCAGCGCCGCTGAAGAACCTCCGAATACGGGTGGGGCGGAATGACAGCGGCAAGGAGAGCGTCCCGCTGGATCTGACCCGAGACTTCCCTGTCATCAGAACTCCACCCTGCAGACCAGCCTATCACAGCCCGGCCTGCAAGGCCCTACGCGGCCTGCGCGGTTCATCAATAAATGCTGGATTTTGAGATGACTACAAGAGTATGCTACCCGGACGGCAGAGCCTGGCAAGCTACCTGTGTCGTATTTGATATGCCAAATACCAGTAACAATTATAGACCTCATTCCCACGACCTGATGGAATGGTTTGAGGCTCTTTATGTTCCTGGAGCAAGCAGGTTCCCTTGGGCTCTACTTGCATGAGACAGGTCATATTGAGATGTTGCTGGTGCCCGCTCGAGCAAATTGATGATGAACGGGAAGACAGTGATACAGTGACAGTGATACCACCGTGAGATATACAATTACAAAGATGTTCATAATTGGGTCTCTGTCATACAATTTTCCAGCACCTATCCCTCCACTAGTGCCCCATTCCCACCACCAATGTCCCACACTCCCTCCCACCCACTCCCAGCCTGCCCCATAGCAGGCACCTTTTCTTTCTCTCTTTCTCACTCTCTGTTCTGTCTCTGTATTTCTTCTTCTCTTCTCTTATACATTGTGGCTTGCCCCACAGATATTTACAGTTTATGATGTTTCTATGGTGTATATTCCATGGTAAATTCTAATCTGATACTATAATTCCCCCATTCTCCATCACCCCCCAGTTTGTTTACAACTACAATGATCATTACAGTGTATAAATATGCAAGATCCTGGGCAGGACCTGGTCCTAAATTTCATTATTATCTAACTTTTTCACGTGGCCGCAGAGCATCTATGCGCCAGTGCAGCTGTGGGTCTGTCTCTTGTCCGGCTTTTGCTGGTTGTGATGGCTGTGGGCCCATAGCCACATCCACTGGAACATGGAGGTGGAGGGATGAGGAGAGGAGGCCAGCAGTATTCTTTAACATTCTGGCACTTAGGAAGTAAAGAGCTAATTGGATAGTATGAAGATCTATTCATTAGCATTGATTGCCCCTCCTCTTTTCCTACTCCTTTACAGAGTCTGATAGTTTCCTCATTTCTGTTTTTTTCACTGTATCCTTTTGAATATTTTTCACTGAGATTTATTTCAGACTTGTTAGCATTGTTTCTTAACTATATCAGTTCCTAGGACTGTGTGACCTAGCTATCAGTGTGCTTACCCAGCAATCCGTAGCTCATTAAAAATAGGGCTTAACCTTCCCTCTAAGATTGGAATAAGACAAGGCTGCTCACCCTTGCCACTTCTATTCAATATAGTACTGAAAGTACTTGCCATAGCAATCAGGGAAGAAAAGGACATTAAGGGACTCTGGATAGGAAAGGAAAAGTTAAGCTGTCACTATTTGCAGATGACATAACATGATATTACACCTAGAGAACCCTAAACTCTCTACCAAAAAGCTCCTAAAAATAATAGATTCCTATAGAAGAGTGGCAGGGTACAAAATCAATACCCAAATCCAATGGTTCTCCTATATGCAAATAAAGAGAAGAAAGGGATATTAAAGAAACAATCCTGTTCACAATTGCGCCACAGAAAATCAAATAACTAAGAATCAGTTTGACTAAGAATATATAGGATCTCTACAAAGAAAAGTACAAAACATTGCTTCAAGAAATAAAAGAGGACGAGAGGAAAAGGAGACACATTCCCTGCTCATGGATTGGGAGAATTAGCATTATAAAAAAGATAATAGTCCCTAGAGCTTTATACAGATTCAATGTAATCCCTATAAGGATACCATGACATTCTTCAAAGAAATTGACCAAACACTCCTGAAATGTATGGACTAATAAACTCCCACGACTAACTAAAGCAATCCTTTGAAAAAAGAAGATAGGAGGTATTACTTTCCCCAACTTCAAACTCTACTACAAAGCAGCCATAATTAAAGTGGCATGATATTGGTATAAAGACAGACCTGTAGACCTGTGGAATAGAACTGAATATCCTGAAACACACTCTCAAATATACGATAACTTAAACTTCAATAAAAGAGCAAAAGCGAGGACAGATGGGTTTTGGGTGTGGGCACATCACCTCCGGGGGGGGGTCCCGGAAGTAGCCGGATGAGACTTCGCCCACCACACTAGCCACCACCTTGGCTGTCCGGATGCTTGGATACTACCTCATGACCAGATTAACAGAGCAAAACCAGTTCGAGCCCAGGTAGGCAGCTCCCAGAAGCGGGAATTGCTGGAAATTCGTCAGATGGAGTCAGGGGGTCGGCCATTTCCCCCTCCATTTTGTCGAGCCTAGTGGCCCCGCACAGAAGCTGCTCTGGGGCGACCAGCCATAGCATGCAGGCCTCGGACGCCTGGGAAGCTGGAACTCCGCCGCCAAGCTCCATGGAGCTCCCTGGTGGGTTTGGGGAGTGGCCTCACCTGGGGTCCCGGAAGCCGTGTGCTCCCCTAGCCCACTTGCTCCAGGCGCTTGGATACTACCTCAAGACCAGATTAACAGAGCAAAACCAGTTCGAGCCCAGGTCGCACGGCGTACAAGCAGCCACACGATCCACCAAAATAGTGCAAACAGTAATGTCCTTTAATCCACTGCATTCCAGGATGTTCAGGAAAGTTTGGCGGGAGGGAGAGATAGAGAGGAGAGAGAAGACATACAGAACGTGCCAAGTAGTTGAGGTGTGGGAGGGGGAGGGAGTTGGGGACATTGGTGATGGGAGATGGGTTTGGGTGGAGGGATGGGTGTTGGAACACTGTGGAACCAGAACTCTGCATGAGCATCTTGCAATTGTATGTCTAAAATGGTGTAATAAAATTTGGGGGCGAAAAAAAAACTGCATATATATGTGTGTACACACACTCATATGTATGTATCACAAAACAGTACTGAATACTGGCTTCTCAAAAAATTCCAAAAAAATAAAAATAAAAGAGCAAAAGCAAAAGATATTAAGTGGAGCAAAGAAAGCCTCTACGACAAATGGTGCAGGGGAAACTGGGAAGCTACATGTAAAAAAAATGAACTTAGAGCTCCTTCTAACACCATGTACAAAAAGTTATATCAAAATGGATTAAAGATCTCAACAGCAGACATGAATCTATAAGGTACATTGAAGAAAACATAGGAAAATGCTCTACGACATCTAAGCTAAAGGCATCTTCAAAGGCGAAACACCACTGACAAAGCAAATGGAAGCAAAGATAAACAAATGGGATTATATAAAACTTAAAAGGTTCTGTACCTCAAAAGAAATGGTGACCAAGATACAAAGACAGTCCACACACGGAAAGAATATTCACCCAACACCCATCTGATAAGGGGTTAGTATCAACCCCATCAAAAATGGGGAGAAGAAATGAACAAAAACTTCCAAAAAAGAAGAAATTCAAATGGCCAAAGGCATATGAAAAATTGCTCTTCATCATTAATCATCAGGAGATGCAAATCAAAACAACAATGAGGTATCTTCGCACACCATGGAGACCGGCACACATCCAAAAGATCTGGGGAGAAAGGGACTCTCATCCATTGTTGGTGTGTGTGCCAATTGGTCTAGACCTTTTGAAAAACAATATGGACATTCCTCCAAAAAACTAGAAATTGAATTCCCATTTGACCCAGCAATACAACTCCTGGGAATATACCCTGGAGACCCAAAAACACACAGCAGAAACACTATCTGCACTTCTATATTCATCTCAGCTCTATTCACGATAGCCAGAATCTGGAAACAACCTAAATGCCCTAGAACAGAAGACTGGCTAAAGAAACTGTGGTACATCTACACAATGGAATACTATGCAGCTGTCAGAAAATCCAAGTCATGAAATTTACCTACAAATAGATGGACATGGAGATTAGCATGCTTAGTGAAATTAGTCAGAAGGAAAAGGACAGATATAGAATGACTGCACTCATTAATGGGATATAAATATATGCCAGTGTTCTACTAATTGTGGGAAATGGTAACACCAGACAAGAACTCAGCATTGAACATATACAAAGAAATTTATATGATAAACCCTAAATGTTTGTAGGGCAATCCACAATTTGTAAGAGAAGAGATGTAGAGAGAGAGAGAAAGAGATACAGAGAGACAGAGATAAAGTGTGTGTGAGAGAGAGAGAGAAAGAGAGAGGAGAGAGGAAAAGGAAAAGTGCCTTTTCCTTTCCTATAGAGGCAGGCTGGGGAGGTGGGAGGGAATGTGGGGACATTGGTGGTGGGAATGGGGTACTGGTGGAGGGGTGGTGCTAGGACACTGTATGACTGAGACCCAATTATGAACATCTTTGTAATTTTATATCTCATGGTGGCATAATAAAAAATAAGACTTTAAGGGGCCACAGAGATAAGTATGTATGGCCCTACTCTCAATATCATAAAAAGTGACCTCTAAGTGTACTTAGAGCCAGGAGTCGCTTCTGAGTACCACTGGGTGTGACTCAAAAAACAATAACAAAAACAAGGATTTTATTTGGGTGATGTGTCTATATTGTTTTAAGGCACATAAGAATAATATTGCTGGATGAATTAGACATCATTTTGGAGCATTTAGTTTATTTATTTGTATGCCACTAATCCTAAAAAGAAGCCTGAATTTAATTTCTACTAATTTGAAATTATTCAAATTCAAGCTATTCAAATTCAAATTTGAAATTATTCAAATCAGTATGGTATATTCTGTATTGATCATATATTCTAACAGAGTGGCCAAAACATGTACTCAGATTCTTTTAGTTTCCTGCATTGAATTGTCTGAGGCTTAAAAACATCATATTCTTTTTTACTTCAAGTGCTTGAAGTAAGGATCCATTTCTTCAAATGCATAGCATAGAAATTGGAAGCAAATATAAACATATGGGATTACGTGAAACTAAAAGCTTCTTCACCTCAAAAGAAGCCGTGACCAAGACACAAAGACAGCCCACAGAGTGGGAAAGAATATCCACTCAATGCCCATCTAATAAGGGGGTTAATATCAAGGATATATTAGGCACTGGTAGAATTTTGCAACAAGAAAAGAACCAACCCCATCAAAAATGGGTAGAAGAAATGAACAGACACTTCATCAAAGAAAAAATTTGAATGGCCAAAAGACATATGAAAAAATGCTCATCCTCACTAATCATCAGGTGTGAATCAAAACAACAATGAGGTATCATCTCACACCATAGAGACTGGCACACATCCAAAAGAGCAAAAACAACCAGTGCTGGCATGGGCATGGGGAGAAAGGGACTCTCATCCATTGTTGGTGGGAATGTCGACTGGTACAGACTGTTTGGAAAACAATATGGACATTACTCCAAAAACTAGAAATTGAGTTCCCATTTGACCCAGCAGTACCACTCCTGGGAATATACCCTGGGAGGCCAAAAACACACAGCAAAAAACACCATCTGCACTTCGATGTCCATAGCAGCATTATTCACAATAGCCAGAATCTGGAAACAATCTGAGTGCCTGAGAACAGACAACTGGATAAAGAAACTGTGGCACATCTACACAATGGAATACTATGCAGCTGTTAGGAAAAACAAAGTTATGAAATTTGCCTATAAATGTATGGACATGGAGAGGATCATGCTGAGTAAAATTAGCCAGAGGGAAAAGTACAGGTATAGAATGACTGTATTGATTTGCAGGATATAAAAAATACCAATATCCTTGGATTTTGCATACCAATATCCAAGGCCAGGCAAAAGATGGATCAGGAGATCTTGTCAGTGAATAGAATCTACTTCAAGTTGTGGGAGTCAGAGATTAGGTAAAACAGAGAAAGGAACGGTACTAATAATTGTTGAAAATGATAATACTAGCTTAGAACTGAGCATTGAATGTAGGAAAAGAGATATACATGATAACCTCTAACTGTATGTATTGCAAGCCACAATGTGTAAGAGATAGAAGAGAGAGAGATAAGAGAGAGAAAGAGAGAGAGAGAGAGAGAGAGAGAGTAAGAAGAGGCAAAGTGCCTGACATAGAGGCAGACTGGGGGTGGGGAGAGAATCAGGGGACATTGGTGGTGGGAAATAGACACTGGTGGAGGGATGGGTGCTGGAACACTTTATGACTGAAACCAAACATGAACATTTTTGTAATTGTTTATCTAATGGTGGTATAATAAAATTTTTTTTAAAAGAAAGAAATTCACTTAATAGTCTTCCTTACGTTGTCTTAATTTTATCACAATAGACCATAACAATCTTAAAGAATGTTGAAATTAAAATATTTTTAATCACTGTTGTTATGGATACTGCTAAATACTCCACATTGTGGAATGATGTATTATTAGAGAATCTAATATTTATCAACCTTTAACCTTATTAATATCCTAAGGGAAAATATTATGAAATTTTCATTTTATCTGAATTCCATAATTTTGAATTATATCAGGTAAAATATTCTAATAGAATCATTTTGAATTCAACTTCGGTGAATAAGAATATCAGCAAATATTTTATAAGGTAAATTTTTACAAAGTTGTGTGATATTGACCACTATGTAAAACCACTGGCTGATCCTCTGATGTTGAGAATCATGAATGGAAGCATATTTATGGTTGATCTCCACCGAGTACACGTTAAGTACAGCATTGTTTATCTTTACACAGAAGGTAAGAGGCACAGACACCTTCATGCTCTCTGCTTCAGAGTACCATGAGTGTGCAGAGCTGTGGACAGCAGTGATGAAATGTTGTTGCAGAATGATATTGCTAATGTGAGAAATAGAAACCATATGTTTTAAAGTTCAAGACAGGCAGACTCGGATTAATATCTAATACATATTTTCTCCCAAAATGTCATTTAAAAATATACTGGAAAGATTAATACTAAAAGTTTATAATTATCTCCTGGATGATTTTATTGCAGGTGTTTATTTCTATGTGGTTCTCTGTACTTTCATGATTTTCTCCTTTAAGCATGTTACATGCCTGGCATAAGAGGAAATGATAAATGTAATTAGGAAACAGTTTGGTGTCAGAAATGGCAGGAATATAAATAGATTTAATATTTATAAATAGATTTAATATTTTATTATTTAAATATTTTATTTACAGTACTGATTTGGAGACAACCGCTGGACTAGAGCCATTACCGACTGGATCCCACGGGATGTCAAAAGGTCACGTGGCCGCCCACCTACAAGATGGTCAGACTTCCTTGTAAAGATCCTGAAGGAATGTTTTGAGGCTCTTCGTATTCCTGAATCAACCAGATGCCATTGGGCTACATTGGCACGTGATAGAGTCCAATGGAAATGTTACTGGCGCCCGCTCAAGCAAATCGATGAATAACGGGATTCAAGTGATTCAAGTGAAGTGATTTACAGTACTGTTAATAATGGTTTCTCATGGGCATAATTAACACCACACTTACCACCGTTATACCTGTGCTCCTCCCTGGGTTTAATATTTTAAAGAGCTGTGCACCTATTCACTGATTTATCTTCACTTGATCACTTGAATTCTGTTATTCATCGATTTGCTCAAGTGGGCGCCAGTAACATTTCCATTGGACCCTATCACGTGCCAATGTAGCCCAATGGCATCTGGTTGATTCAGGAATATGAAGAGCCTCAAACCGTTCCTTCAGGGTCTTTACAAGGAAGTCTGACCATCTTGTAGGTGGGCGGCCACGTGATCTTTTGACATCCCATGGGATCCAGTCGGTAATGGCTCTAGTCCAACGGTTGTCTCCAAATCGCATTACATGTCCAGCCCATCTGATTTTTGATGCCTTGGCAAACGAGACAGCATCCCTGATTCTGGAATAGTGACGGAGGTCAGAACTCCAGATTCCTTCTCTCACTTGAGTGAGGCGTGATATTCCAAGCATAGGTCTTTTGATTCCTCTCTGGGAGAACCAAATAGCATTCTCATCCTGCTTTCGTAGGGCCCAGGTCTCTGAGGCGTATGTTAATGCAGGGAGAACAGTGGAGTCAAAGAGATGTGCCCGAAGCTGGAGGTTCTTTGTCCTTTTAGCTATTTCTTCGATGCCTTTGAAGGCATTCCATGCCGCTCTCTTCCTCTATGATTTATCTTACAATCATTTAATATTTACTGTCTCAGACTTTGGACTAAGTACTCTGGATACAGTCTCTACCCTAAAGGAGATGTTTGATTTGAAGGCGAGTCTTAGAACCATTCAGGGAAAGGGCAGGTGACTTATCAATACTCCAGGCACCAGTGTAGTGTGCTAGAGAATATTGAGTGTCTTTATTCATGGCAAAACCTTCATTCCATCATAACTGGTATTAAAGAAGCATCTGAGAGGCAGCACAGCTGTTTTAAAATGTTGGGAGTTTTAAAATGTTGATTGTGTTGGGAGTGTGATTCAAGTAGTACAGCAGTGCTTTGCACCTACGAAGCACTGGTCTGATCCTGGCACCGTTTGGCCTCTCAGCATGGCTGCGACTCTTGTGACTAACAATAGCAATAATGATTAAAAATAAAATACATTAAGGATTTAAAAAAAAAGATTATGTTGATTAGATTAATTGGGAGCCCGGGAGGAGGGGAGAGCAGTATTGAGTCACACCTGGTGGTGTTCTGGTCTTCTCCCTAGCTTTGCACTCAGAGATCATTCATGGTGGGTTTGGAGAATCTTTTTGGTGCCAGAGATTGAACCAGGGTCAGTCAGGCAAAGCAAGGCAAAAGTACCACCTGCTGTTCCATTGCTCTGGTTCCACAGACTGATATTTTTTTTGTCTATTTAGAAATAAAGGACTTGAAGAGGAGAAAAAGTTGGAAATGTTGGCAGTGTTACTATCTCAAAAATTGGTATCTAATAATGAAAAATGATAGTTTATAAACAATGACTTCTTGGATATGATAGTCATTGAAAATGGCCGAGCCCCCTTGAGTACTGTCTGTGGCAGGATACACCTCAAGTCTCCCCAGTTGATTGGAAGCTCAAAGGCCACTTCACCTTGTTGCCCTGTCTTGGTCAAGACAAGTTACAGATGGAACAGCTGTGCTGATGTGGACTCTAAGACCACTTTCCCCAGAGTCTGTGTGAGGAGGACATGAACACAGGCTTGTCCGTTTCACTCTTTTGGTTCAGCGGCAAAATACTGCTACAGCTTTAAAAACAAAGTTGGAAGCTGGAACAATAGTATAGTTGGTAGGGCCTTTGCCTTGCACATGGCAGAAAGGGATTAAATCCCCAGCATCCCATATGGTCCCCTGAGCACCACCAGGAGTAATTCCTGAGTACAGAGCCAGGACTAACCCCTGAGCAGCATCACCAGGTGCCACTCAAAAAAAAACATTAATTAATTCAAAATTAAATAAAAGTTGTCTAGCTTCCATAGAGGAATACCATTAATATTTTAAATATTGACTTTTTTTCTTGTTGGGTCACACCTGGCAGTGCTCAGGGGTTACTCCTGGCTCTGCGCTCAGGAATTACTCCTGGCGGTGCTTGGTGAACCATATGGGATGCCGGGATCGAACCCAGGTTGGCTACATGCAAGGCAAATGCCCTACCTGCTGTGCTATCACTCCGGCCCCTGACTTATTTTGTAATATTAAAATCTAGTTCATTATTAGGTAGAACTGTTTAAAATGAGTACATAATTAAAATCTTGTAGACCTATATACCTTTCTGTTGACTGCTTCAGATAGATCTGTTTGTCTTCTATGCAAAGGGTTCTTTTTTTTGGGCAAAGGTTTTTAAAATAACACAAGACATGAAATAAATCACTTCCTTGAGAAGACCACAAGAGAATACTGGCCCATTCACCTGAGATGCAAGCTTATCCAAAGTAAGGGTCTTTCCCTTACTTTGGAAGTTTACTAAAATTTACTAAAAGTTTACTAAAATTCGGAAGTTTACTAAATGTACTAAAATTAATTCACTAAAATAAATTTCACTTATCTCCTGACTTTTTAAAATTATAATTTAGTTTGATCTGGCTAGATAAAACTTTTTTTAATCTTATGTAAAAGAAACATATAAAAAGATATAAAAAAAGACAAACCTTTTAATCTTATATTGCACAGTGATATTACTCAATTTACTTTTATAGTTTAGTCATACTCTGTTTAGTTTTGAAATGCAAATGGATTATCTTTGGGTCTATCTGCTTATTTCTGCCAAAGCATCTATGGCTCCTCACAACCTGCTCAACGTGGCAGGGGGAGGTCAGGAAGCAACCCACTGATTGGCTGATTGATTAGTGAAGCAAAACAGTTTCTATTGAAAGAAACTTACTTAGAGAAACATGAGGGAAGAGAAAAAAAAGTTGAGTAAACACTGTAGTGGACTATGAATTTGATGTTCTGTACATTTGAAGAATGTGCATCAAGAAGGGTGTGTCAGCAAGAACTTTAGAAAGCAAGTAGTTTTCTGAAGAAGTTGAAAACTAGCTGCAGAGAAAAGGAAAAAGACCAGCAAAATGGTACCATAAGCAGTGTATCCTCAAAAGCAGACAGAGAGAAATGCTTAAGGCAGAAAAAAAATAGACACATATCATGGTTCCTGGGAAAATCTTAGTTGTAAGAGCTTTGTGAAGACACTTTTCTTGGTAACTGGATGTGTGTGTTTGGCGGGGAGTAGGAGGTGTTAGTGAATATATAACAAAGCCCCAAACCACTGGGCCCATAGACGTCAGCTCTGCATTTTCCCAGTTTACTTATCAATTAATTTTCTTTTTAATACTGCTTCAACTATCCTCCTTGTCTCCTCTGGCTGTGTCCAACTCTGGCTAAGAATCAGAGGAGGTAAACAACCTGATTAGACAGTTTCTTATCACAGTGAAAAAAAGTAAGCTTTCTAAACAAGCATCAGCCTAATAGAATGAAATATTCTATATATATATATAGAGAGAGGTCATCTTTGTGATACTTTCTAAGCATGTGTGAAAGGGGTGTATGTATTGTGAATGAATTGTGAAACTAAGGTAAATACATATTTATGTGTATATATATTTATGGAGCTAGGGATAATTATATATTAATATATATGCAAAAAGAAAATCATAAAGCCTGATAAAAACAAGTACTACCTTGCCATATTTAAAATTAAGCAGAATATTTGCTATTTTTTTTTGGTTTCTATAATGCTTTCCCTATAAAATCAAGTAATAGTTCAATGTTTCAGGTTTTAAAAATCCATATCTTAGGGATTTATTCCTCAGATCTAAGATTTTGCCTTTTGTTCTAGCATTTTCACATGCACTTCACCTGCATGTGAAGCAGTTGATTATAAAATTTCTTATTTTGTACATTCAGTTAATCCTAGTGGAACATTCCCCAGCAAACTCCAATGTGTAATGCATTGTTCAGGCCCTGGTTCAAATGTCCCATTCAAAGTCTTCCCTGAGCCTTCAAAGTGAAGTGGTGACTTTCTTCAGAACTCCTGATGCAACGGACAGACATTCATGGCCATGTGATACATTTTCTTTGTGCCTTTCTCTCCATTAGAACACGAGTGAGTCAGTGTACTGTCACAATGAACCAACTATCAAAACTTGTGGGACACAGCAAAAGCTGTGTTAAGAGGAAAGTTCATAGCTCTGCAAGCATTCATAAGGAAAGAAGAAAGGGCCCACATAAATAACCTGACCTCACAGCTGAAAATACTAGAAAAAGACCAACAAAAGAAGCCCAACCCAGGCAGAAGGAAGGAAATAATAAAACTTAGGGAGGAAATCAACGAGCTGGAAACCAAAAAAAAAAAAAAACAATCCGAAAGATTAATGAAACCAAGAGCTGGTTCTTTGAAAAATTGAATAAGATTGACAAGCCACTGGCAAGACTTGTAAGGACAGGGAAAGAGAGAACCCAAATAAACAGAATCAGAAATGAAAATGGTGACATCACAACAGAAAAAACAGAAATCCAAAAGATCATCAGAGATTACTTTAAGAACCTGCATGCCACAAAACATGAGAACCTAGAAGAAATGGATAAATTCCTGAAGTTCTATAACCTTCCACGGCTGAAACAAGAAGACCTCCAATACCTAAATAAGCCTATCACCATAGAGGAAATTGAAACAGTAATTAAAAGTCTTCCCAAACACAAAAGCCCAGGTCCAGATGGGTTCACTAGTGAATTCTACCAAACCTTTAAGGAACACCTACTGCCTGTTCTGTTCAAGGTCTTCCAGGAAATAAAAGAAACAGAAACACTCCCAAACAGCTTCTACGAGGCACATATCACCCTGATACCAAAGCAGGGATAGACAAAGAAGGAAAATTACAGACCAATCTCCTTGATGAACACAGATGCTAAGATCTTCAACAAAATACTAGCAAACAGAATCCAAAGACTCATCAAGAAGATTATACATCATGACCAAGTAGGATTCATCCCGGGAATGCAAGGATGGGTCAACATTCGCAAATCAATCAACATAATACATCATATCAACAAGAGAAAAAATAAAAACCATATGGTCCTATTGATAGATGCAGAAAAAGCATTTGACAAGATCCAGCACCCATTCATGATTAAAACCCTCCAGAAAATGGGAATTGAAGGAAGCTTCCTCAAGATAGTCAAAGCCATCTACCAAAAGCCCACAGCGAGTATCCTTCTCAATGGGGAAAATTGAAAGCCTTCCCCTTAAGGTCAGGACCAAGACAAGGTTGCCCTCTCTCACCCCTCTTATTCAATATAGTACTGGAAGTACTCGCCATAGCAATCAGAGAAGAAAAGGACATTACGGGCATCCAGATAGGCAAGGAAGAAATCAAGCTATCATTATTTGCACATGACATGATATTATACTTAGAGAACCCTAAACTCTCGACCCAAAATCTCTTAGAAACAATAGATATGTATAGTAGAGTGGCAGGGTACAAAATAAATACCCAAAAAGTCGGTGGCTTTCCTATACACAAATAACGAAAGAGAAGAAAGGGATATTAAGAAATCGATTTCATTCGCAATTGTGCCACAGAAAATCAAATACCTAGGAATCAGCTTAACCAAGTGTGTAAAGGACCTATACAAAGAGAACTACAAGACACTGCTTCAAGAAATAAAAGAGGACACGAGGAAATGGAAACATATTCCCTGCTCATGGGTGGGCAGAATTAACATTGTCAAGGTGGTAATACTCCCTAGAGCTTTGTACAGATTCAATGCGGTTCCTATAAGGATACCCATGACATTCTTTAAAGAAATTGGCCAAACACTCCTGAAATTCGTATGGAATAACAAACCCCCACGGATAGCTAAAGCAATCCTTGGGAAGAAGAAGATGGGAGGCATCACCTTTCCCAACCTCAAACTGTACTGCAAAGCAGCAGTAATTAAAACAGTGTAGTACTGGAATGAAAACAGACCTGTGGACCTATGGAATAGAGTTGAGTATCCTGACACCCACCCTCAAAGACATGATCAGTTAATCTTTGATAAAGGTGCAAAGAGTCCAAACTGGAGTAAGGAAAGCCTCTTCAACAAGTGGTGCTGGGAAAACTGGACAGCTACATGTAAAAAATGAATTTGGACCTGTGTCTAACACTTGCACAAAAATCAGATCAAAATGGATTAAAGATCTCAATATCAGACCTGAATCCACAAAAGTACCTTGAAGAAAATATTTGAGTGTGTCTTTATGATTCTAACATCTGTTCCTTGGATATTTCTCATTGTATATGTCTATGATTGAATGAGTTTGTTTTGTCAGAAAAGGAGGAATTTTAAGTGAAGAGGAAGCATTCAAATGGAAAGGTGTTGCCGAATGGACTGAGTTACATTTCACTTATCTTTCTTTCTTTCTTTCTTTCTTTCTTTCTTTCTTTCTTTCTTTTCTTTCTTTCTTTCTTTCTTTCTTTCTTTCTTTCTTTCTTTCTTTCTTTCTTTCTTTCTTTCTTTCTTTCTTTCTTTCTTTCTTTCTTTCTTTCTTTCTTTCTTTCTTTCTTTCTTTCTTTCTTTCTTTCTTTCTTTCTTTCTTTCTCTCTTTCTCTTCTCTCTCTCTTTCTTTCTTTCTCTCTCTCTCTCTCTCTCTCTCTCTCTCTTTCTTTCTTTCTTTCTTTCTTTCTTTCTTTCTTTCTTTCTTTCTTTCTTTCTTTCTTTCTTTCTTTCTTTCTTTCTTTCTTTCTTTCTTTCTTTCTTTCTCTCTTTCTCTTGCCTTTTTGGGTCACACCCAGCAATACTCAAAGGTTATTCCTGGTGCTGCACTCTGGAACTACACCTAGCAGTCCTCAGGGATCATATGATATGTCAGGGATTGAACCTGGGTCGGGACCCATGCAAGGCAAACGCCCTTCCTGCTGGACTCCAGCTCACATTTCACTTTTTACTTCCTTGAAGATTGTGTTTTGGGTGACAATTGATGTCAGTTCCCACCTGGTCTGAGCTCTGTGGACCAAGTCAGAGCCTGCTCCACCAATGGGACTGCTGTTTGCAAAACCTGAAGGAGATTCTGACTTTTTTGACTTTACTGAAAGAGTTTTTTTCTTTTTTTAATGAAGAGTGTTCTTCCTTTCTTTCTTTTTAATTTTCCCTTTATTTGAACACTGTGGTTTACAAAGTACAAAGTTTTTCATAGTACAGTTGTTACAAGCATTCATCATTCAACACCAATCCCTTCACCAGTGTGTCCCCAAAGACCACCAAAGACCTTCCTTTCCTACCCTCCCACCACCCCCTGCCTGCTCTACTAGCTGACATTAATTCTATCAATTGTTGCAAGGTATAAATTGTAATGGTACTGATAAAGTCATAATCTTTACCTGGGTTGTTACATGCGAATTTGGATCATCATTATTTCAGGATTTTGCAACTACTTTTTTGGAACTACCCTGAGCCTATACTGAATAATCTAACTTATCTTGCTGTGTTAGAGAGAATTTGCTAAATATGGTCACAAAACAGATTTTTAGAAAAGGTTAATAGGGATTACAAAATCTCAACCTGGACCCATTGGGCCATCTGGTCCCCCTGTATAAGAAATTACCACTTTGTTATTACAGAGTAGAAATTGTGCCTACGCAGTTTTGTAGGCACAAAACTGATCACCTTTACGGCCGCGTGGGAGCTGATTTCTTGGTGATTTCTAGATGCCTGTGTGATCCATGGCTGGAGTGAGGTTGCAATAGCCCCGGAGAAGTTCTGGGTGCAGTAGCCATGCGACCTTCTGGCTGGAGGGACTCGGGCCCTCCCCCAAGTACCTTGGCTCTAAGAAGATCCCCAGGAATTGGCTGCAGGTGACCCATACCTGAGTTTGAAAACCAGCTTCTCTCATGGATGGGGCTCTTTCAAGAAGTGGAGTCCAGTCTGGGAAGTAACTGTAATTGCTAGTGGTGGTCTCTGGCTGTTGGGGCTTTGTCCAGACTGGATGGTGCCCCAGCCTGTCTGACCTCCAGATTGCCCCATTTACAGCCTGTTGCTGCAGGATGGGCCGGTATCATGTCTGCAGTTTGTTGGTCCTCTTGGTGATTTCTAGATGCTTGTGTGATCCATGGCTGGAGTGAGATTGCAATGGCCTTTTTTTGTTTCTTGCATCATCTGTTACCATCTGTCTTTTGTGGTGATGTCCCAGAAGCCTTCAAAAGTTGTTTAATTAATCCACAAATAATGTCTTCTTTAGTGGCCAGAATAGAGGTACACAAAGTATTGGGTACCTCTGAATAGGAAAACAACCTCACTTAAGATATGTGGACTTCTGAGAGGGAGAGGTAGTTTTCAATACTTCTTCAAATAAGTGACTAGCAGTGAGACAGACCTAACTCTGCCTGTGACACAGTGCTAACATCAAAGTTCACAAGGCATGCAGAGAAGTTAAAAAGGAAGACCTCAAAGAGAGAAGAGCAGCAATACTGGTTGATGCAGCAGAAGCCAGGAAAAGCATTCGCAATGCCCGCCTGTCCTTCGCCAACCATCAGACCAAGATGACTACCCTCCAATGCCCTGATGGATCGATCACATCTTCCTGAAAGGCAATGGAGAAGATTACCCATGATTTCTATTCGAATCCCTTTGATAGCCACATACACCTGCCCACATACCAAATTCTGCAGGATGGATATGTATTTCCCAACATTCTCCCTTCTGAAATCCAACATGCCATTTCATTGGTAAAGAAGCAAACAGCACTCAGCCCAGACAAAGTCAGACCTGAACACCTGAAGAATCTGCCATCAGTACTCATCAGTACACTGGCTTGGCTCTTCACACGCTGTCTGAATGCAAGGAGCCCTCCCAATGGAAAACCAAAAGAACAGTTCTACTGTTCAAGAAGGGAGACATCCATGACATTGGTAACTATCGCCCCATCTGCCTATTGTCTGTCATCTACAAACTGTTCACTCGGGTCATCCTGAACAGGATTGGCAGAACATTAGATGAAGGACAATCATGCGAGCAAGCTGGCTTCCGAAAAGGATTCAGCACAACCGACCATATCCGCACGGTAACCAAGCTCATTGAAGTTTGTAGAGAGTTCAACATGCCGCTCTGTCTCACGTTCTATAGCAATAGAGAGAGAAACTCTTCTCAGTCTTTTCCCAATACCGCATGCCCTCTGCAAAGCCAACATGCTGCAGCTGGAGCTACCCTTCACTCAACAGTGTGTGGCTGTCCTGTGGCGATGTCTCGGGCCCCATAAAGAAAGAGAACTGGGGACACGACTGCTCTGCTCTGCCTTCCTTATCTGTTCTTTTATTCATGAAATGCCTTGCTTACATGTATAAGTGCCTCTTACTACTGCAGGGTGTCACATTGATACCCTTCTGATACCGCAGGGTATCAGCATGCTTATAATACCTTGGGGTGGAGACCATGATCCATGCCTGCCAGTGCACAGGGCTTGCTCCTAACTTTGTGCTTACTCCTGGAAAGGCTGAGGGGAACCTAACTGGGTCACCGCATGCAAGTCTTACCCCATGTGCTCTCTCTCAGGCCTTACAATGAGCACTTTAACTCACTACCTTGACAATTTGATTACTCCAAGATTTCTGTCAGTGAACTGAACTTCCAGCAAACTGGGTCATTCTCTTCAGAGATCAGAGTCTCCGTGTATGTCTGTGGCCAATGCACTGTGCTGGACACAGTTTCCTGTGGAGCTGAGCCCAGAGCAGTGTGTTGAGGGGCAGGCAATGACAAGTGGGCCTTGGATTTAAGGATGTTGTACATCAAGTGACTGGAAGAATTCCTTCAGTTTTTGACAGGCTACTCAGCATTGCTACCTTTCCCCCACACACATAATTCTGTAGGCTTGCCAGACATGATGTTCTGGTTGATTCTTAGAAATGAAAATGGAAAAGCTGCAAATTCTTAGGAAGACATGAACTGATTTATTGGTCTTCATGTGTAGAGAGAAGGAATAACTTGATACAAAAAGAGACAACAGCATTATTATGCATTGTAATTCTTGCCTACCTCACCTTGTCTACATAGAGTATTGCCTACAGTAAGGGAATCAATAATCACACCAGCCTGACACAGCTCTAGGTGGCAAGAAATTGCAGAATCACACTATGGGAATATAGTACACAGGATTAAAAAATTATAAGGAAAGCCAATTTTTTTTAAATTATTTTATTATACCACCTTTAGATATACAGTTACAAGATGCTCATGTTTGAGTTTTGGTTCCACAATGTTCCAACACCCATCCCTCAACCCGTGCCCATCTCCCCATCACCAATGTCCCCACCTCCCTCCCTCTCCGGTCCGCCTCCATGGCAGGTTCTGTATCTCCTTTCTCTCTCTCTCTCTCTCTCTCTCTCTCTCTCTCTCTCTCTCTCTCTCTCTAGCTTCCCTTTCTTACACATTGTGGATTGTAGTACATTCTAGGACATGACTGGTTCCACTAGTTTGATGTACCACACAGTCGCTATGCGGCTGCACAACTTGGGGAGAGCCAGATGACAGCTTTCCCATTGTGTCTGAGTCTGCATGATATGGCCGGTTGCCCTGGGGCAATTCATGGGTGGGGCCACTGGGCCTTCAGGACAAAATAGAGTGGGGAAGGGGTGGCCCCAACTCCATCTCACGAATGCCCTATGACTTCCACCTCCAAGAGTCGCCTACCTGGGCTTAAACTCGGCTACTCTGTTAATCTGGTCTTGAGATCAGCGTCTCTCCTGGGCAGGCTCTGATGTGCTGTGTCATCTGGACATCGAAAATGGTGGCTATTGTGATGGATGAGTCTCATCTGGCAGCTTCCTAGGCTCAACAGAGCTGATGGGCCCACTCCCAAAACCCATCTTTCCTCCTTGGAGCCTCATGGTCAGCTGGGCTAGGGAGAGCCTGATGGCAGCTCTCCCCATTGTGTCTGAGTCTCTGCATGGCAAGCCATTTTTTTATTGGCTCTGTATGAATGTTAGGACATAGTTCCTTCATTTTTTCAATAGAAATATTATTTTCTACTTTTCTGCTCATGGACAGTTTGAAGACCTGTAAGTACTGTTTGTCTTGGAAAAGAAGCGAAGAAATTTTTATTCTAGGTTTTGTTTTAACTACCAAAGAAATTGGTCCATGATGTGGCAATCAAAGATCTGAGAAAATAATTAGAAAAATACTGATATTAACAAAAATACCTTTATGATTTTAATTAAGTTATTCGTGTTAAGTATACCCCTGTCATACCACATCTTTTTGAAAATCTTTGCAGAAAATAATCTGAGAAAGGTCTCTTTCCTCTTACTGCTTACTTACTCTGAAAAATGTGGATTGGACAGGCAGAGGTTATGCTGCAGCCACTCAGCTTCCTGGAAAGCTGGTGTGAGGCACCCAGCACATGGGGAGGTGCCTGATGCAGGTTTGGACATCAGTAAAGGCTTGTCAGGGAGATACTCTCCATGAGTGTTGGAGAAATGATGTCAAATAAGGTAATGACAGGGGGAAAGAAGAGTGGGTCCCACAGCAAGGAGGTTTGAAAGGCCAGGAAACATAATTAGGAGTAGGTCATGCATCTTTCACTGCTTAGAAAAGAGAGATCCTGACTAACAGTTTCTACCCCTGCTTGGGGGCTATCTGTCCTCACCACCACTAAAATAGAAGAGCCAGAAAGACACCATTAGGAGTGAACTCTCAAGGAACTGGAGATGTCGTACAGGTGTTAAGGTGCTTATCTGCCTGCAGTCAACACTGCTCAACTCCCAATGCTGCGTATGATCCCCTGAGCACCAACAGAGATGACTTCTGAAGCTAGAGCCAGGAATAGTCCCTGAGCACCAGTGCATGTGCCCCAATCCCTATACCCCCAAATAAATCTCAGAACATTTTTATTTAAGAAATGAGTTGGGGTCTGGAAAGATGATACAGCAGGTAAAGCACTTGCCTTGCACACAGCCAACCTGGGTTTGATTCCTGGCATATGCTCCACTGTGCCCACCAGGAGTAATTCCTGAGTTGCAGAGCCAGGAGTAACTGCTGCTGAGCATTGTCAAGCATGGCCCCAAAGCAGAGAGAGAGAGAGAGAGAGAGAGAGAGAGAGAGAGAGAGAGAGAGATTATAAGAAGTTATCCAGACATTTGAATGATTATTTTTTAAATTTTATTTTCACTTTGAAATTGATATAAACACTGTGATTCACAAAGTTGTTTTTGATTGTTTTAATGGACATTCAATATATAATAACACCAACCTACTACCATTACACCTCCCACACCATTATCTCTCTGGTTTTTTCAACCACACCTTAAGTCTGCCCCCATACCAGGCCCTCAGTGATTTATTTTATATTGCTTGTTATAAATAATTTGCTAAAAGAATGATCAAAAAATCTGTTCTTAGGAGAAAGTTAGTGAAGATTGTTGTATCTCAACAAGCAGACACTAACTCTTGTTTAAGAGGTTACTAAAATGTTGTTATAGGTTAAGCCTTCTGTGTCTTTTTATTAATCAAGATTGGTTGCCTCTACATCCCATCCAATCTCGTGTCCTACTCCTGGTTTATCAGTGGTGTAGAGTTTGAGATGTCACATGGCCATGATGTGGCTACATGCTCTATGACGTCCAAAATTTTTAATGGGTGATACAGCTGGAGTTAAACTTTTATCTGGGTGGTGTCTTTGGGCCATGAGCATAACTACCAGGGCTGCCTGAAGTACAGAAAGAGGAAGGTAGCCCATACCGGAATCTGTGAAAGCCTGGAGATTTCAGTCACAAAAACCCACATACCTGAGTTTTTCAACAGATTAATTCTGCATGAGGCTTGTCCAGAGCAATGGCGTTCAGCTGGGAGCATGGCAGCAATTGTGGAGTGTGGATGCCTTCAGCTGCTGGGGCTCTGTTTGGGCAGGCAACACCCAGACCGTCTAAATGAATGTGTGCAGACTTAGACAAATCATATTCCAAGTGCTTGTGTTCTGGAGAATTGTAGAGAGGGGAGGGAGACCTGGAGATGTGACTAAAACAACTAACATCCCCATTCTCTCTGTAGGTAGAAAGGTAGATTATAAGAACTCAATTCAGATTTTGGCTGTTGTGGACAGTCCTGTAAGGTAATATATGGGTGAAAATATCTTTTCTCCATTTTGGTTTTGCGCCCTTGGGTATATTTTGAGAAGTGGGATTGCTGAGTCAAATGGAAACTCAGTTCCTAGATTTTTAAGGAAAGTTCATATAGTTTTCCAAAAGGCCACAGCAATCGACATTTCTCCAGCAGTGAATAAGAGTCCCTTCTACCTGCCATCCATGTCAACACTGGTTGTTCTTGTTCTTTTATGTGTACCAGCCTTCAAAGCATGAGATATCTCACGTTGTTTTGATTTGCATCATTCTGATGATTAATGATTTAGTTATGCTGATTCCAAGGTACTTGATTTCTGAGGTATAATGGGATTTTTTTTTACCATCTCTCTTCTCTTTCATAGAGGAAAGCTATGGATGTTTGTGTATTAATTTTAAAGTTTCTATATTACTATACAAATCTATTGTTTCTAAGATTTTTTTTTTGCAATCTTTAGGGTTTTCTAAATATATACTATCATATCATCTGTAAAAAGGGAAGCTTGACTTTTTTCTGTATGCCCTTAATATCTTTTTCTTGCCTGATTGCTATGGAAAATATTTCCAGTTCTGTATTGAGTAGAAGTGGCAAGAGCAGGTAAATTTATCTTGTGTCTGATCTTAGATTCCCTCTAAGATCAGACACAAGATAAATTTGATTTAAGATCAATCCCATCCCCCTACCTCCCTGCTGAATATAATGTTTTCTGTAGGCTTCCAAGAATAGATGCCTGAATAAGGAAACTATAGCACATATTCAAAATGGAATATTACTTGACCACAAGTAATGCTAAAGTAATGCAGATTGCTGCTATGAGGGACCTGGAGAGACTCATGCTAAGTGATGTTAGTCAGAGGAAGAAAGACTGACATAGAATGATCTATCTCATATGTGGCGTATTAGGAAACTTGATGAGGGGAATAATGAATACACAGAGACAATGGAAACAAAGAACATGATAACTGGTATTCAGTAGGAAATCTGCCACCTGAGTGGACTGGGAGATTGGACATGGAAGGGGACACAACTATAGTGGAGAGAAGATTAAACGGGAGGAGATAATGCTGAAAGGTGGTAAAGTGCAACAGTACAATAAGCCACATGCAAAAACATATATTTTTTAAAAAGTGCCCCTCATGGAGGCAGACTAGTGGGTGGGGGGGCAAACGGGGAGAAGTGGACACTGGTGAAGGGACTGGTATTAAAACAAAATATGCCTGAAACCCAATCATGAATAACTTTGTAGTTTCACGGTGACTAATAAAAATGTTGTTTAATCAAAAGCTAAATTGCAACCATATTTTAGAGGAAAATGATATATCTTTCCAAAAAAGAAAGTTAAATAAAATATTCCAACCCATAAAACTAAAAACTAAATAACTAAAAACGAGAGACTCACAGACATGGGGCAGAGCTGCTTCTTGCTCTCCCTGTGCCCAAGCCGCTCACGAGGCGCCAAGGAGGGATGGTGGATTGTAGCCCTGGCCCACCACCCCAGCAGAGCCTAGCAACAAACCAGACGATCCCCCACTCCATGAGGGCCTCCATTTTCCACATCCGACTTCTCTCTCATCAGAACTCCACCCTGCAGACCAGCCTATCATCCGCCGTTCATCAATAAATGCTGGACTTAGAGATGACTACAAGAGTATGCTACCTGCACGGCAGAGCCTGGCAAGCTACCCGTGTTGTATTTGATATGCCAAATACCAGTAACAATTATAGACCTCATTCCGAATGGATTGAGGCTCTTTATGTTCCTGGAGCAAGCAGATGCCCTTGGGCTCTACTATCATGAGACAGAACATATGGAGATGTTACTGGTGCCCGCTCGAGCAAATCGATGATGAACGGGAAGACAGTGATACAGTGATACAGTGAACTAAAAACGTTGAAATAAACAATGCTGATCTTTACTTGCGTTCTTGAATGCATCACTTTAACTAGGAATGGAATCAAGAGAATTGAGAGAATAATGGCATTGCTTATTGGATTCCGCCTGAGAGCAGTGACAACATTTCTGCCCAGTTAGTTTTCACTTCCCTGTGGGTTGAGCAACCTCAGAGAAGCCAGGGAGCTGGGAGTGGAAGAGGTGGTGATGTTTGCATCCTGCCGGGGATTTTCATGGACCCACCTAGGTAGAAGCAGGTAGGGGCCAGCAGGACTGCTGGTGATGTGCGGCTGCTGGAATAACTGCTTGCAAGCTGCTTTGTTGCTGCCACCCCGGCCTCCAGCTCCCAGAAGGATTCAAGGCTAGGGTTGTTACTAGAGAGTGTGGGAAGGCAGATTTGGGCTCATTTTTCAGTGTGTCTCAAGCTTTGACTTTGGCCTTGTTTTGGTCACATTTCAAAGCCTAATAGGGTGCCTTTACCCCCAGCCCATGGAGTTATCAGTCTGGAACGAGCATGCTCATGTATTGACTGCTAGGATTTCAGATGTCTCAGTGGATAGAGCGGTGCATAAAAATGAGGACTTGGAGATTTGGCAGCAGAGATTAATGTCAAATTTTGGCTTTCAAAATCAGTTATATAAGAATGTACTTGGGGAGCTTTTTAAAGTTCATCTCAAAGCAATGTGAAACAAAATAAAAAAAAAACACTTGAGGTACTTTTGTTAAACACAAGCTACTTACAGAAAACTGAACTCCAGGTCTGACTGCATAGAATAGTTTCCAAAGCAAAGGAAATGGCAGCACAAATGGTTTCCTCATATTTCACAGAACAGAAGATATGGCTATTTTCGTAGATGTCCTTTCCCCTGGCCCTATAGGCATTGGCGAAAAGGTTTGAGTGGATTTGACCTTAACCCAGAGTCCAGGGTAGGTTCTGCTCAGCAAAGCCCAATCAGGAAAAGCCCATCGTCTTCGCTTTGTAATTGGTTTAATTAATCCAGGCCTAAGCTTATCTGTGTGTGGCACTCCCCTGGTTTTAGGGATTGGTTCAGGGGTGGCCAATTGATGTAAATCTCAGTGTTTTCTTTTCCCAGCAGTTAATGGGAAGCAACCTGCCTCTCCTGCTGAATGAGGCATCAGGCAGCACTAATTGCTGCTGGCAGACATCCAGCAACTAGGAGGAAATCAGTCTGGAAGAGTGTGAGCAGAGGGAAGGGCGGGAACCACAGCACAGAGACTGGCCCAGACCCCACCAGCAACTCTGCCCAGAGGCGAGAACTGTGAATCTTTAAGCAAAATTGAAAAAAAAAATCACCTTTATCTGAAAACATTCTAAGTGCTTAAGGAAAGATTCTTAGATTATTATGTAAGCAGAGGGAGAGAGGGAGATTGAACCACAAGAGGGAAATTTGGGAAAATCCTGCAGGGGGACCCTTTGGGTCACAAGAATTGTTTGGAAACATGCCCCCTGGAAGAGAGAGTGGGGTGTTATTGTTTGAGGATTCAAGGCTAGGACTGTTAATATAGTGTGGGAAGGCAGATTTGGACTCAAGATAAGACATAGGATTACATTTTCAAAGAACATGTCTAATTTGCAGAAAATTTCGTTGTAGAAAGAGCTGTTGCCAATTACTGAAAATGCTAATGCAAAGAGTCATGAACCATCTGTATGCACTTTTCAGCCCCGCTTTGAGGGGTCTTCGCCATTCTTCATTGTTGACAGGAAGATGAGCCTGATTCCTGCCTTGACTTCCTTCTCTGACCTGGTCTTTGCTTGCTCCCGGGTCTGGATGCCCATCTGAAGAATAAATGGTTGGAACTAATGGTTTCTAAAACTGTTTCTACTTTTAATATTTTGCCACTCAGAGAATTTACTGGAAGTGCGGCAACAAGCTTTTGGTCTCTCCCTCTCAACTTAATGGGAAAATCCGAAAGTGGGAAATTGTAGTATCAGCTTCCTGGAAATCACATCCCTTCTCGGAGTTAGCATGAGGGGTTGCCTTGTGAAATATCACCTTAATCTAATTTCTCTTTTGTTTGTTTTGGGGCCACGCCCTGCTGTGTTCAGGGCTTACTCCTGGCTCTGTGCTCAGGGATCATTGCTGGCAGTACTCAGGGGACCATATGTACCAGTTCAGCTTTGAGTAAGGCAACTGCCTTAACCCCTATACTATCTCTCTGACCCCTAATTTCTCATGTGCATATTTCATAAAATGGAAGTTTTAGTTGAGCAAAAAATTCAAAAGTTAAAATTCATAAGGTGTAAAATATTTTATCTCCAGAATTGTACTCAGGATCATGAGAGCATACAACTTTCTTCCCTGGCTGTCTGATTGTCAGGTGCAGACTGACATTTGCAGGCAGAATTTTTCTGTGCTGTCCTGAGTGTACCATACAGCCCCTCAGTGGAATCCATGATGGAACAAGATTCTCAGGATAAAAAGAAAAAGAGAAGAGAAGCAACATTTTAAGTCCTTATTAGATTCTTGAATTCCATAAGCACACTTTAAGTCAGGAGTACAAATTTATTTTATATTATCTTCACACATAATTTTAGACTGAAATTATATTAAACAATAGATACACATTTAAACCTAACTTATTTAAATGTGCCTTTTCAGGAAACATTCATTAGTAAATATGGAAAGGTCCACTTTCTCCTGAGAAGAGACAAGAATGGTCCTTGTGGGTTGGGAGAGACCAGGGGCAGAGGGGAGGGGAGCATTGCTGGGCAGGACAACTGAGTTACCACCTCAGAAGCATCCATTCCCACAGGACAGAGCAAGGCAAAGGAAAGAATGAGATGGAAAGTTGAAAGAAGTCATTTGGTATTGATCAAACCTTACGAAAAAAATCAGAATTCTTAGTGTTTTTATTTGAGGTCATGCTCCACAGTGCTCTTGATTCTGTGCTCAGGGATCATTCTTGGTAAGCTCCCAGACAGACATGGCCGCATCTCTAGATAGCCAGACTCTGAAATGAAAGAGAATAAAGAGGGTAGAGAATAAACAGTGACACCAAGTGTTCTGGCTTAGAGAATCAAGGTGTCTCACCTCTTCCCAAGGGTCATTTGCAGAACACGGTGTTAGACTTAACAGCTGAGCTGAAGACTGACATCCACCTGAACACACATAACCTTAGATCATACCTGTAAAGAACCTCGTCATGCTCTTTTCTACAAAGTGAGAGGGGAGAGGGAAATATGTTATTTGTTATTGATTAGACCAAAATAAACCAGGTGAGTGCCTCAGATTTGCCAGATCTTTTTCATTTTCAAATGTTATTTTTGCCTTTTGATTGGAGTTACATATGCAAACAGCTCCGCTATCCTCTCTGGGTGCTGTTGCCACAGGAAACTCCAGGCTAGGGTGTTGTTTGTGCTCTCTGTGTTATGTGTTGCATGCTATAGATGTGTTTTTCACATGATGTGCATGATTAATAATACAGTCCAAGATACCAATAAAAGGCATGTTTGCTGTGGGAATCTAATAAGAAAATGAATATGCTCAATTCTATGGCTTATTTTTGCAATCACTTATGTGGATAGGTGCATGATTGCTTTGAGGAGAATAAACTACTGGTATAGGTCCTGACTAGAAGGCCATAGCTAAACTAAGCTGAAGAATAAAAAAAGTATTGGATATGGGTTCATCTGGTTTTATTTTGTTTAAATTTTCCAATTGGATAATTGGATTTATAAATGGCTAGAGTTGATCAAATTCTTAAATAGGAAACGTATGTGATTGGGCATGTCCTACGATGGCTCTCTCCTACAGAAAGAGGCGGAGATACAGATAAGAATAGAGGTTGTTGTGAGGAGGGAGGGAATTGTTCTCTCTCCACTCCTGTCACTCAGGAAACAAGAGGCAAGGTTATGACTTGTCTGAGATCCAGTGGGCAATAGATAATGCAGGTGTGGTGGGGAGACAGTGGAGAAAAGTGGTTGTCTGGACCGGGCAGGAGAGTTGACTGGTGATGCACAGAATTGCTCGGCATTCACAGGAAGTCTGGTAGTTTTCTTATATGCATTTACACAGGATGAGGGAAGGTGGCAAATTAGACTCCACTGTGATTAGAATTAAATCATCAGGAGGTGGAGTGAGAGTACAGGGGAATGACACATGTCTTGCAGGTGGCTGACATGAGTTCAATCCCTGGCACGGCATAAGGTCCACCAGCTACTGAGAATGGTCCTTAAACACAGAGCCTGAGCACTGCTGAGTAAGGCCTGAACACTGCTGGCTGTGGACTTTCACCCCCAATCCCTATTTCAAATAGAAAGGAATTGGGTAACTCAAGTAAAACTGGATAAGGAGAAACGGAGGTGAGTGGCTACAGAGAGTAGACAATTATGTGCTGAATCCAGAGGCTGGATTGTAGCTGAATTTGAAGATCGCTCTGGGAGGTATCTGAGGTTGAGACATGAAAAACAGAACTGTGGCTGGTCCTGGTGAGGACAGACATGGCCAGGGAGGGCTTCGTCAGGGACCCGGAGTCTGGTGTGGAAGGAGTGGCCCCAGAGGGCAGGGGTGATGATGGTAGGACAGGTAAGCCTCAGTCACATGGAGAATGGCTGACCTGCGCCCACCCCATGTCTGATGTTAGGTTCAGTCTGTGTCCAAGTAGCACTTAGGGGCTTGAAAGTGGATCCAGGGGATACTTGGAGGAGGGGACTATCAAGGGACCCAGTGTCCATCTTGTCAGGCTCACTGCCTGCTTCACACAGTTACTTCACCAGTTAGTTGACAGGCCATTCTGGCCAAAGCATGGAAAGAAAGTGGCACTTCACGTTCCCACCCACACTTCTCCCCTGCAGTTTACCCACACTTAGACATAAACCTGAGTCCATGCTCCGGGCCTTTGGTGGGGAGTGCAGTGGAGCAATTGCCTTGCATGTGGGAGGTCCTAGATCCAATAGAGAAAATTATAACTTCAGGGGAACTCGAAAACATTGTCCTTCTGCCACAGCATCCAGAATGTTCTCTGCAGTCATCAGTGAGATCCAGGGATGGCCTGTGGGCTCTGTTTCTGGGGTACAGTATCTCATGGAGATATAATGGCGGGGCTTGCTGCTGCCTTCCTATGCTTTCTGCCTCTTTCACCCAGCAGTCACATGAGCTGCCAGGTAAGTGCGTATGGCTGAAACCAGTCACCTGTACCCACTGGCTGCTCCTTTTTAATCAAATGAACCTCCAAAGTCTGCACAGTGCTCAGGACTCATTAAAAAACTTGTTTTAAGTGTGCTAACAATTGTCAAGGGTACTAATGCCAACCTAGAACTGAGCATTAAATAGAGGCAAAAAGATACACATGACAACCCTTTAATGTATGTTCTGTAATCCATAGTCTGGAGGGAAAGGAAAAAGAAAAAAGAGAGAGAAATGGAAAGAAATAAAGAACCTGCCATGGAGGAGGGCTGGGGGGAGGGAGGAGGGAACCGGGGACGTTGGTGGTAGGAGATGGGCACTGGTGGTGGGATGGGTGCTGGAACACTGTATGGCCAAAACCCAAATATGAACTTTTTAATTGTATATCTTTGTAATTGTAAAAATAAAAAAATTTTTTAAAAAATTAAAAAAAAATAAAAACTTGTTTTAAATTGAATCACCATGAATTAGAAATTACAAAGCTGTCCATGATTCATTTTCAGGTGTATAGTGTTCCAACACCTGCCCCCCTCACTAGAATCCTTTCCCTCCACCAATGTCCCCAGTTTTCCTCCTGTACCCTTTATGACAGTTTTCCTCCTGTACCCTTTTTCTTTTGCTATTTTTCTTGGTTTTTGTCTTTTTTTCCTTCTTGTTTTTCCCTTTTTAGACACTGGTTTATAATAATGTTACTGACAGGAATCACACATGCCACCTTCCCTCCTTTCAGCACCTAGTCCTGGTGCAGAGTGACAACTTCCCTCCGTCACTGTCACTGCAGTCTGTTACCTGACCTATTATCTCTTTCCCAACCCGGTCTTAGTGGCAAGCTTCCTGCTAAGACAATATAGGCAAGTCCTCAAAATACTAGGAATTGAGCTTCCTTATTACCCAGCAATTCCACTCCTGGGAACATATCCCAAGGGCCCAAAGACGCAATGCAGAAAAGGCATCTGCGTGGCTCTATTCACCACAGCCAGAATCCGGAAACAACCGAAGTGCTCGAGAACAGAAGAGTGCATTAAGTGCTCAGGACTCCTACCTCCCCCCCCCCCCATCTCTTATCGTGACGTGAAAAGTCACCCCAGCATAGAACCTTCACCTTGGCCGTGAAGGCATGTCTTTCACAGATTGTTTTATTTCTCCAACTTACCAACCCTTCTGATGGCTCAGTCATGGACTGGGTGCTGGTAAACTGTCTTCCAGGTGTTTCTGCCCTAGACCTGCTCGAGGATGAAACTTGTCCATTCCTTGGTAGGTCACTGTACTGAGCACAGCACCTCAGATGGGACCAGTTCCTGTGAGATATTCATAGAATGGGTGAGAACTAGCTTAGAATTCCTCAGAGCATTTTCCATGACATGGAAGAGCCTCTTCCTTCTTTGACACCTTATTAACATTTTTTCTTTAGCTTATGATTGCTTATGAATCATATATTTGCCTACCCAACTCCACATTTATAATTAAATGTGGGCTGCCTGGTGTTGTCCTTCATAGCAGGGAATAATCCTCGTTATAATATGGGTTATTCTCCTTTGTATTCAGCAGGCTTCCCCCACAGTGTTGTCCTGGCTCTGAACCCGAGGCCCAGCTTGGAGCCTGGCACTCAGAGGGCCCTAGTGTCGCTGCCCTCTGCTGATCAACCTCTCACCTGGTGTCAGATGCCAACCCAGGGGGTTATGGTAGCCCAGCATGGAGCAGGATGGCTCCCTCCCACAATGAGATGGAGGAGGGGCACAGCACATGGGCAGAGCCAGCGTCCAGGGCTCAGGGTCCTCAGCCTGAGCAAGCTGAGCAACCTGGCAAGGTGATCCTGCACCAAACATGGCTCTTGGCACAGACTGGCCATTCTTACCGATGTGGACAGAGCTGGTTCAGGAAGCTGGGTGCCCCCAGCAGAGGTGTGAAGTGGGAAGACCCCTGTAGGGGCGTGGGAAAAGCTGCTTTGGCTGTCAGGAATCCCAGAGTCAAACAGAGCTGGCACCAGAGTGGGAGGTCCTGCTGCACGGATTCATTTGCTCCAGGATTTGCTGATTTGTTCCATCAAATTGCTGGAGTTGGAATGAGAAAGAAGGCGTTGGAATGAGTTGGAATGGTCACAGAAAACTAAGACAAGATAAAAATGAAAAACACATCCTGTTAGTAAGACTCCTTAAAGTGAAAATTAGATGGCCAGAAGCAGCCTATTTATTATTTGCCTGGCTTATAAAACTTTGAGCCTTATGTTGTACCTTTTCCCATGAGCTTTATGTTCTACCTTTTCTTCTGGAGAAAGGAAGAAAAGTTATGTCCTGTCAAGATTTTCATAGAATTTACCTCTGCTATAGTTCAGGGCATTCTGCTCAGTTGTGTCTGTTGCCCAGTGGCTATAAAATGGCCAGTGTGTGGCTTAAAACAGGACACAGACATACTTTCATTAGCCTTCGAGCCCAGTCTTCTATTCCCTTCTCCTGGTCAAGGTAGGAGAGGCCTTGGATGAGTTGACCTGGGTGAGCCCCTGCTTCCTGCCCTAGGAGAAGGGAGAAGCCTCTGGGCTGCTGGAAGAGCACTCTCCGGGCATCTGTCCACTCCCTGTCTGAGTGTTGCCCCTGCAGCTGACTGACCTCACAGGAAAAAAAATTCCCTCATAGAGAGAGAGCAAGTGAGAGAGAGAGAGAAAGAGAGAGATAGAGCATAAGGAAATTGAGAGTATGTTTCAGAGAGCCTCAGGGGTGGGAGTATCAAAAGAATTGATCATTTGGGGAGGGGGAGCCTTTGAATGGACTTTACATTATCTGGAGAAGTAATCCAAAGATTAGCTCTATTTCTCACAAGTGATTTTGACTTGCTGCAGTGATCAGTTAGAAGTCTCCAACAGCCAGGCAGGAGATAGAGTACAGGAATTTTTTTTTTTAGTTTTCTTTTTGGGTCACACCTGGTAATGCCCAGGGGTTACTCCTGGCTTTGCACTCAGGAATTACTCTTTGTGGTGCTCAGGGGACTGTATGGGATGCGGGGATCAAACCCAGGCCGGCCGTGTGCAAGGCAAATGCCCTACCTGCTGTGCTATCGCACACTCTTGACTGCAGCTGATCTTGGTTCAGAACTTGGACACAGCAGCATGGACCCCTGACCATCACTGGCTTACAACCCTGGGAACCCCTGATTGACTGCAAATAACCAGATGGGATCTTAGGCCTCCAGAGTATGGCTTGAGTGTTGACCCCTACCCCACATTGAATTGGAAAAAAGATTCAGAGAAAAATACTTCTAGGGGCCAATTTGCTAAAGAGATAAGATAATCTCAGAAACCCCTGTTGAAAAACAGAACAGGGTGGGGGAAGGGAAGAATGAGTAAAACAAAGGGGCTGAACGAGAACACTGGGATCTGCAGATGAGGGTGAGCAGAGAAATAGTGAATCCTGAGATCGACCAGGGTAGGGACCAAGCGCTCATTAGTTCCCTTTCACATCATAAGGCAGTCAGGTGAGGACTGCATCCAGGCCCCCAACCTTCTCTGCAGGCTCAATGGATTGCGGCGCCATCTTAGAAAGTTGGCTTGACTTGACATACCAAATGTAGATTGGGGCAAGGCTAATATGGCTCACAAATTTTGCCAATAGAATTTTTTAAAAAAGCTCTTAATACAGTTTTGGTTTTTTTGCATCACACCCGGCAATGCTCAGGGGTTTCTCCTGGCTCTGCACTCAGGAATTACTCCTGGCGGTGCTCAGGGGACCATATGGGATGCCAGGGATCGAACCCGGACCTGCTTGGGCCGGCCTCATGCAAGGCAAACCCCCTACCCGCTGGGCTGTCGCTCCGGCCCCAAATACAGTTTTTTATGTACGTCATTTTTCTCAGAGTGACTGAAGTAACCATATAAGATGCATATTTGATTTCTAACTTACTGGTTTTGTTTCTTCTCATTTGAGCTGCTTTACAAATTAAAAATTATTATTTGTAATTTATGTGATTGTCTTCTGTGGTATGCTATTTAGAGGTTTTCTTTTTAGTTAGCAATACAGACTTCATAAAGGTGGTGAGTCTTGCCTATAGCAAGCATGAAAGTTTAAACATGACCTTGAACTATTATGTGATAGGTTTGAAGTGAGAAGGAATGGTGGATAGTGAAAGTGTCTTTGATTGCATTATGTAAGAAGTGTCATAGAGTCCAACACTTTTCATAGCAAGAATCTATTTTCAGGTGCTATATTGCCAATCTGGTACCTTCTCCCTGCCAAAAATTCAGGTGCTTCCGTGTCACATATACAACACCATCGCTAGGATTAGAAAAACTACAGGAGATGCCATCTCCAGGAAATAAGCAACCGTAGTTGGCATTTTTAAGAACATATTGAAATGAAGCAACTTTAGCATTGCCTGAATTGGGCCTAACACTACAGAAATGTGAACTGGAACATTGCCAGGGAGACTGCCATTGGGGCCCCTCTGTATAGACTGACCAGTGCTAAGAGCTGTTTCCTAATATCAATAGCTTTAACAGAATAATCTGCATTTTATTATCTGCATTAACAGGGGCCATGCTCAGTTGTGGGAGGAGGCAAGCCAAGGCCAGGGATTGGATTCACGGTCTTGTGTGCCTCACCACTTGGGCCATACCCTAGCATGAGGTTAGTTTTTAAAAATCTTTTGCTCCTAATAGATTGTGCATAGTTTCCATTGTTTGCATTGATTGTAGAATCATTTGTTTCCACATAACTTTGAGTTATTAACATATTGACACCAACACTGCAATTTGTGCTAATTAAACCACATTAGTTGTGAACCACCTGTGGTCTGTGCCAGTATTATGTTGAAAAAGAACATTGGAAAAATATTGGATCTAGAGGGTAGGAATTTATAAAATTTCTTTTCATTAAGTGTAGTCACTAAAAATGGCATTTAGAATTCAGGTGCTCAGATTTGAAAACAAAGTAAGAATTATTCCAGCTGAGTGGTATTTAGAATACGGTTTGCTTTTTTTTCGAGGGGTAGGTTTTGTATTATCTCTGTGGGTACATTATATATTAGACTACAGTTCAGTGGTTCTCAGCCTCATCGCTCCTGTAGACTGGTCCTAAGTGGCAGTTGCTGTTTTGGAGACAGGCTCTGTGGACTGCCGGGTGAACCCCACTGTGGTAGCCTATGGATTTTTGTGCCCCTCAATCATTCAGATTTTCTGCAGATAAAAAGCTGCTTTTTCATTCTTGATCAAATGCAACAAATACAGAGTTGCAAAATAAGATAATGACAGCAATAACTTGTCGCTGTGTATGTTCTCTTACTCTCCCTCTCAACCCTACCATTTTCTGGAGACAGAATTAAAAATTTTATATGATACCACTTTGGCAGCCTGGACTAAGAGCTAATTGCTGCACTTCCTAAAGTGCAATATAAATATTCCTTACCTTGCCTCCTAGGATATCTAAGTTGATTAGGATTGTGGTTACCAGGCAAAACACAAAAGGAAGGCTTAAAAACATTCCACTTCCTGTTCACAATGGAATTTAGTTGGCCTGATGAATCATGTATGCTATCAACTCTCCTATTTTATTGATAATGGGTCAATAAGAGCATATGTAGTTTTAACTCTACAAATGGACACATAATACTTTGGATGTAAAATATTAAATTTATAAAAACCAAGGCATCAATCATTGAAAATGCAAGTAAGTGGCCTTGTCAAAAAAGCTCTGCATTTTCCTAAATGCTGTTTATTCTCTCATATCATTCTGCCTCTGCACAAGCTCCCTGGAATGCCCTTTGCTACTGCTCTAATTTGTCTCCTTCCTGATCCTCTGGTAAATCAGCTTGGTCTCACATTCCAGAGGCATTGCTCCCTGCCATCTTTCTGATCAAGTTAGCTGGTCTGATTTGGACATTTATGGGGGTGGGAGGTGTCTCCATCGATGCTTAGACTAGTTTGCCATAAGACCTTTCTGCTAAAGATGGCATTCACACATACTGTTTTGTTTGTCATACAAAGGAATAGCAAAGCTGGCTCTTAATTAATGGCGCTTCATACAGAATTGCAATGGGAGGCAGTGGTGAAGAAGGGGAGAAACGCTTCCGGTCCCATCACTGACCCTCACACCTGTGAGAACACTGTCACTGACACACTCTGTCATGTGTCAGAGAGAAAAAGAAGGGATAAGAGAAAGGAAGAGGGTGTGGAAAGTGGGAAATTTAATTCCAATCATCTTCCACTTCCACCAGGTCTTTCTGCCTGGACCAGCCCAATTCTTTGAATTACCATACTCACTTATCAGAAAAGCATACATAAACTTTTCTCTCGGAATGTGATAGGCATACAAAAGTACACAAGTTGTTAAAAGCATAGTTTGGTGAAATTTGACGAAATGAACAGACATTTGTAATCACCACCTACATCAATAAACAGAACATTATCAACACACTGTGGTTTTAAATTGCGCTTTCCTAATGACTAGTGAGGTAGAACACCTTCTCCTCTGGTAAATAGTCATTTCAGTACCATATTTAGTGAGATGATTTTAAGTCTTGCCCATTTTTTTTGTATTATCTTTTTTCTTATATGTGTTTTAATAGCATAGTACAATCCTTTATTAGTTATAGGTATTGCAAATATTTTCTTCCTCTTGTTTGCTTGCCTTTGAGTCAGTGTCTCTTTAATGAATGCTTCATTTCAATATAATTTCTATGTATTTAATTTTTTTGCGCTGTATAATATTTCAATCTGAAAAAATGTATCAAAATTGTTTTCTAGTGGCTAAAGCATTTTGTGTTTGATTGAAGAAATCTTTGTTAATAAATTATAGTCTCTCACATTCTCTTCTTAAAGATGTATTTTCTTTCACATGTAAATTTTTTATTTAAAAATCCACCTAGAAGTGATTTTTGTATGTGGTATGAATTATGTGCCAAGAGTCACATTTTTTTTAATATTTAATTTAGAATTACTTACTGAAATTCACCATGTCTTAAAAACTGTGTCACCCTTCTCCTAAGATAAGCATTGGTATGGCTGGAATCTATTTCTGGAACTTTCTGTTTTGCATCCCTGATTTAATTGTCTATCTAACTGCTAATGCCATTATATTTTTAATTAACAAAACAACCTGAGTCTTCAAACTTTTATCTTCTAAATTGTTTTGACTAACATGTAGAAAATGAAACTGGATTCATATGTTTCACCATACACAAAAAGTTAATCCAAACCTCAAGATTAGATCAGAATCCATAAAGTACATTGAAGAAAGTTTGTGCAGAAGTGTCCAGCATGTGGGGACATTTTGGTGGTGGTGAAGGTGTGGTAGCTGGGTATATCAAACCATAATGTCAAAACTATTGTAACCTTCTCACCTAAACTACAATAAAAGATAAAATAAGTTATATTTTTATCTAAGATTAAAAAAGTTAGACTTTTTCAGTGGTATAATAAAAAATTAAATAAAATAAATTATTTTCTCTTAGTTAATGCCATGGGTAGATTTGCAGGTTAAAAATAGTATTTGAATATTTTTACCCTTTTTAGCTTAGCGGTATGTGCAATTTCTATATAAATGCATAAGTGACATGTTGTTTTGTGACCAAAAAGGCAATAACATTTAAATTAAATTTTCTCTTGGTTAAAAAAATAGTTGTTTTGAATAATCCCAATTTTTTAATTCCCATTTATATTAAAACTTGTTTACCCATTTAAATACACGTCAGAATTTGTACAGGAACTGCATTAAATAAGCTGATTTGAAGAAATGGGAATCCAATATCCAAGCTTGTCATAATATCTGAATTTTTTGTGGGACTTTTGATATTTCTCACCATTTTATAAATTTGTGTGTTGATTACTTATACATATATCACGATCACGATCTTCCCGTTGATCATCTATTTGCTAGAGCGGGCACCAGTAATATCTCCAAATGTCCTGTCTCATGCCAGTAGAGCCAGGGGCATCGGCTTGCTACAGGAACATAAAGAGCCTCAAACCATTATACATATATAATCTTTCTTAAATATTTGCTTTATCATGCTGCTTTTATTTCTTTTTTTTTTTTTTTGCTTTTTTGGGTCACACCCGGCAATGCTCAGGGGCTACTCCTGGCTCTGCACTCAGGAATTACTCCTGGCAGTGCTCGGGGACCATATGGGATGCCGGGATCGAACCCAGGCCGGCACAGGCCGGCGCGTGCAACGCAAACGCCCTACCCGCTGGGCTATGGCTCCCTCATGCTGCTTTTAATATCAAGTTTTAGTTTTCTAATTGGTGGCATAGAATGCTTTTGATTTTTTATAATGACTTTATAAATTTCCTTTATTCCTTCCTTTATTCTCTCACTTCTTTCTCCTTTCCTTCTTCCCTTCTTCCTCTCTTTCCTACATTTCTTCTTTTTGTTGTTTCTGACTCTGTTGTATTAACAGAGACCTTCAAAATGTTGATAAATGTAAGCAGTGATACCATATCTCATCCCAGAGGAAATGGCTTTAACACTACTGCATTAAACAAGGTTGTCTATAGATGCTATTTTATAAATACCCTTTATCATGTAAGTTAGTTTATTCTAATTATAGCTCGCTAAGATATTTTAATCATGGTACCTAGTTATTTCAAATGCCTTTCCTGCATCTATTGAAAACCATAATAGGATTTTTTCTCTTTATTTTGTTAAAGTAGTGAATCACTTTAATTTCAGAATATTAAAGCAATAATTTTTTGGAATAAATCCAATATTGTTGTAATGTAATATTTTTCATACATTTGGATTTTTATTTCTTCATATTTTCTCAAGTTTTACATTATGTTTATGAATGATACTGGCTTATAAATTCCTATTATTACAAAAAACCAATCAAGGAATGGTATCAGGATTTCGTGGCCTTAAGTACTGATTTGGGATTGAGTTTGCTTTTTAATTATTTCTCTGGATCAGTTTGTATAAGTGGTTGTTATTTTTTCCTTAAAATACTTGAAGGAAACACTATGAAGTTTCTGGATCTTGCATGGTTTCTGGAAACTGTTGGATGAACTTAATTCCAATTTTAGTTTGTTTATTGAATAGATAGACTTTTTTTCAGATAGTCCATCTTCCTTTTTTTTTTTTTTGGGTCACACCTGGCAACACTCAGGTATTACACCTGGCTCTTCTCTCAGGAATTACTCCTGACGGTGCTCAGGGGACCATATGGGATGCTGGGTATTGAACTCTGGTCGGCTGCATGAAAGGCAAATGCCCCACCTGCTGTGCTATCACTCTGGCCACCTATAGTCAATTTCTTTGCCGTAATGTAAAGGATTTTGCCTTTGAGATTTTCTTGTGCTAAACACATAGCCTGTACAGAAGCACCATCCTAGCTGCTTAGGATTAATCACACATCCTGCCTCAATCCCTTGTTTTAATCCTTTCTCTCACCTACCTGATTGGCTGACAGAGTTCCTACCCTACTACGTGATTGGCTGATACAGAGTTCCCTCCCTACTTTCCCCAACTTAAAGATCCCTGTTCCACCTAATAAAGTGGAGCTATTCCCCCAAAGTGGTTAATAGAGACTTCAATTTTTAATTTTATTTTTATTTAATATTTCATCATCCAACACAAATCCAACCACCAAAGACACTCATTTCCCACCACCCCCATCCCCAGCCTGATCCCTCAGCTGGCACCAATTACATTGACAATAGCAGCTCATATATGGCCAAGGTATTGATAAAGTCATGATTTTTCCCTCGTTTGTTATGAGCTAATCTGGTCTATTTTTGTTCTTGCATTGACCTTCTGAATTTCTGGAATGTGGTTGGTTTCAACTAGTTTGATGTACTGCACAGCCACAAAGCGGCCGTGTACCACCAGAAGAGCCAATAGCATCTCTGTCCCGTGTGGTGTGTCAGTGTCTCTGGATTACAGCCGACAGCCCCAGAGCAGTTTATGGACAGGTCCACTGGGCCTCCCTGACTGGACAGAGGTGGGGGGGAAAGAGACGCCAGCTTCATATAGCAGAAGCCCAGTGACTTTAGCTACAAAGACCTGCATAGCTGGGCTTGAAATCGGATTCTCCACAGCGGGTAGGGCATTTGCCTTGCATGCAGCCAACCCGGTTCGATTCCCCGGCATCCCATATGGTTCCCCAAGCACTGCCAGGAGTAAATCCTGAGTGTAGAGCCAGGAATAACCCCTGAGCATGGCCAGGTTGTGACCCAAAAAAATCCTAGGATGGGGCTCTGAAGAGTTGGGCTTGAGATCGGCTTCTCTCTTGGGTGAGGTTCTGATGAACTGTGGAGTCTGGACACTGAAAATGGCTGCCATTATGGTGCGGGAGGGGGATGCCTCTGCTTCTTCCGAGGCTATATTGGGGTGGCAGGCCAGGGCCAGAACCCACCCTCCCTCCTGGATGCCTCATGATCAGCTGAGCACGGGAAGAGTTCAGCAGCTCTGCTGCATATGTCAGTGTCTCTCAATGGAGACTTCTTTGTGGGTGCTCTACTTGACCTTACTTTGTGGATGTTCTACTAGCTCAAGATCCGGCTTCACCAGCAACATCCATATCTCTCACAGCTACAGCATTTTCTGAATTAAAAATTATTTACATAGTTGCTTAACTATCCTTGAAAAAAGAGATCATTTTTGTACATCCGCCTTGTATCCTATGACCTTTATTTACTGAGAAATTTTAGGAAATTTTTTAAATTAAACATTTTATTATACCACCGTGAGATACACAATTACAACGTTGTTCATGTTTGGAGGTTTCAGTCACATAGTGTTTCAGCACCTGCCCTCCACCAGTGCCCATTTCCCACCACCAATGTCCCCAATTCTCCCCCCCTCCCATAGCCTGCCTAAATGGCAGGTTCTTTATCTCTTTTCTTTCTCCCTCTCTCTCCCTTCCTTCTAACTTTAGGAAATTTTTGTTCATATTACATCAGACTTGATATACTATGATCCTCTGCAATTTTCAACATGAACATATTAGCTATAAACACAATTTTATCTATTCCTTTTCAGCCCTTTTTCCCTTTTTTGTCCTGTTGCTCTAGCTAAGACTTCCCCTCAGATGCTGAGTGTGGGTGCTGAGAAAGGTGTTTCTGTCTGTTCTTTAATAAATCTGCTAGGAGTCAGGGTGCATGTGGCTGATGTCCCAAGCACTGAAACTCTGAGCTATGTTGGTAGAGAATCGCCAGGCTGTGTCTGGGTCACCTGACACCACACAACTGGGGTAGGGGGACACCACCAAATTCATAAAAAAATACTAAGAATATATTGGATTAGAATAAAGCCTGGTATTCCATGTGGGATTACCAAAGTTTTTTTCTACTCTTCTTGGATATTTTATAAATGTTCATTGGATGGATTGATCTATTCAGATAAACTCTATCCTAATTGATCTTCTGCCTGTAGGGTCTACCAGTTATTGGAAAGAAGGTTATTGGAAGTCTCCAACTATAATGCTTCCTTTAGTTCTATTAGTTTTCCCTCCATAGACTTTTGTTAAGTATGTACATCTTTAGGACTGTTTCATTTCCTTAGAGAATAATTGATCCTTCAGTTATTACATGGTCTCTCCTTCCTTCCTTCCTTCCCTTCCTTCCTTCCTTTCCTTCCTTCCTTCCTTCCTTCCTTCCTTCCTCCTTCCTTCCTTCCTTCCTTCCTTCCTTCCTTCCTTCCTTCCTTCATTGGTGCTAGTGATCAAACCCAGGACATGCAAAGCAACTACAGTATTGCTGAACCCCATCCTCAGTCCATTGCTCTCATTTTTCTATGATAATGTCTCTAGTTTTGAGATGGCTTTGTCTGAAATTCATAAAGATAGCCCAGCTTTCTTTTTAATTCAAATTAGCATGACATAACCCCTTTACATTGAATTTATGTGATCACTTGATCACTTGAATCCCGTTACTCATCGATTTGCTCGAGCGGGCGCCAGTAACATTTCCATTGGACCCTATCACGTGCCAATGTAGCCCAATGGCATCTGGTTGATTCAGGAATATGAAGAGCCTCAAACCGTTCCTTCAGGGTCTTAACAAGGAAGTCTGACCATCTTGTAGGTGGGCGGCCACGTGATCTTTTGACATCCCGTGGGATCCAGTCGGTAACGGCTCTAGTCCAGCGGTTGTCTCCAAATCGCATTACATGTCCAGCCCATCTGATTTTCGATGCCTTGGCAAACGAGACAGCGTCCCTGATTCTGGAATAGCGACGGAGGTCAGAACTCCGGATTCCTTCTCTCACTTGAGTGAGACGTGATATTCCAAGCATAGCTCTTTCGATGCCTCTCTGGGAGACCCGAATAGCATTCTCATCCTGCTTTCGTAGGGGCCCAGGTCTCTGAGGCGTATGTTAATGCAGGGAGAACGGTGGAGTCGAAGAGATGTGCCCGGAGCCGGAGGTTCTTTGTCCTTTTAGCTATTTCTTCGATGCCTTTGAAGGCATTCCATGCCGCTCTCTCCCCTCCTGGCGCAGCTCAGGTTTTAGGTCGTTCATCATGTTGACTTCTCGACCTAGGTACACATAACTGCTGCATTCAGAGATGTTTGTTCCATTGAGAGAGAATGGGGCCTCTGGAACTAGTTCATTTCTCATGAACATAGTTTTCTTCAGATTCAGCTGTAGACCTACCTTTCCACATTCTCGGTCAAAGTCAGCCAGCATTTGTGCCGCTTGGCTAATGTTTGGTGTTATTAGAACGATGTCATCAGCGAAGCGGAGGTGGTGTAGTTGCCGACCATCTATCTTCACTCCCATTCCTTCCCATTCTAATTGTCTCATGATGTTCTCGAGGGTGGCACTGAAGAGTTTTGGTGAGATGGTATCACCCTGTCGAACCCCTCTTTTGACATCAATGATCACTTCTTTGTAGAATGGTGAGATCCTGGTGGTGAATCCATAATACAGCTCACGAAGGATCTGGATGTATTGGGTTTGAACACCCTGTTTGACTAGGGGCTTCGATGGCTGCTTCAGTTTCCACAGAATCAAAGGCTTTCTGTAAATCAATGAACGTGAGACAGAGCGGCATCTTGTACTCCCTACAAACCTCAATGAGCTTGGTTACTGTGTGGATATGGTCGATTGTGCTGAATCCTTTCCGGAAACCTGCTTGCTCGCATGGTTGACCTTCATCTAGTGTTCTGCTAATCCTGTTCAGGATGACTCGTGTAAACAGCTTGTAGATGACAGACAACAGGCAGATGGGGCGATAGTTGCCGATGTCATGAATGTCTCCCCTTCTTGAACAGTAGAACTGTCCTGCTGGTTTTCCATTGGGAGGGCACCTTGCATTCGGACAGGTAGCGTGTGAAGAGCCGAGCTAGTGTATTGATGAGCACCGATGGCAGATTCTTCAGATGTTCGGGTCTGACTTTGTCTGGGCCTGGTGCTGTTCCCTTCTTTACCGATGAGATGGCATGTCTTATTTCAGAAGGGAGAATGTTGGGAATGACGTATCCATCCTGTGGAATTTGGTATGTGGGCAGGTGGATGTGGCTATCAAAAAGATTTGAGTAGAAGTCCTGGATAATCTTCTCCATTGCCTTTCTGGAAGATGTGATAGATCCATCAGGGCGTCGGAGGGCAGTCATCTTGGTCTTATAGTTGGCGAAGGACAGGCGGGCAGTGCGAATACTTTTCCCGGCTTCTGCTGCATCTTCCAGTATTTCTGCTCTTCTGTCTTTGAGGTCTGCTTTTATCGCTTCTCTGCACTGTTTAACAAGCTTGGACGTTAGCATTTGGTCTCCTGAGGCTCGCGCCTTGCCACGTTGGCGAATGAGCTCGAGAGTTTCTGGAAGACAAGCGGCCCTTTTGTGTTTTTCTCTCTCTCGGCATTCTTCGCACAATCATGGAGGTGCTGAACCAGTCGGTTGTATTCTTCATCGATGTCATCAATGATGGTATCTTCCCATGTTGCCGCAATGGTGCTAAAGAGTTCCCAGTTGGTGGTCGTTCTGGGAGTTCTCTTTCTTAAACTTTGCAGCCTTTTCTCCCCCGCTACGGGAAGTAGAATTTTGCACGAAGGAGACGGTGGTCCGATCCTGTCTGGAATTTGGGGGACGACAGCAACATCGGTCAGACAAAACCGTCGATTGAAGATGATGTGGTCGATTTCATTGTGGAACTGTCCACCAGGAGATTCCCATGTCCAACGTTTCGCTTCAGCCTTCTGAAACTGTGAGTTCCCATGAATAGTCTTGGTGGACATGATGAACTCCAGATAGTCTCTCACCCTGTTCGTTCCATTCTAGGCCATGGGTCCCGATGTGGAGTTCTTCAGCCGATCTTCTCGGTCCTATCTTGGCATTAAAATCACCGACTATGATCTTGTAGAAGGTGTGATCTTTTTTTATAGAACTCCTCCAATTCCATGTATAATTTCTCAATTTCATCTTCTTTGTATGTGGATGTTGGTGCATAGACAATGAAGATAGAAATTGCTGGCAGTGGGCCACATCTCCTCAAGTGTAATCGTCCCTATTCGGTTTGTTAGGCATTCAAATGAATCAATGTTGACAGCCATGTTCGTGGTTGACAAGGACACCAATGCCACCGACGCCTCTTTTCATCACATGTTCCAAGGAACAATTCTTCTCCGGTGTCAAATACAGCATGATGCGACTGGACACCTCCTCGTCTCAGTCAGACCAATGATGTCGTACTTGATCTTTCTTGCTTGCAGCATCAGATCCTCAATATATGCTTCCGTTGCCAGTGTACGTGCATTGAAAGTACAGCGTCATTTTAGTCCTTCTTCGCTTTGGCAGCCTAGGACAGCCGTGAAATTTTATCAGGCACTGCTTGTTTGCCTTTCTTACTGCTGCCCTATTAAGGGCTCTTTCGGGTCAGGAAAATAAACATTTTTGTTACTGGGTTTGGCATATCGAACACGCATCGGACAGCTTGCCAGGCTCTGCCATGCGGGCACTATATTCTCATTGCTTTGTGGGGCTCTCTCAGAGGGGTGGGTAGAATATTTGTGGTAGTTTGGAGGTAAATTGTGCGACGCAGCGGCCGCGCGCAACGGGAAAGCTGGTTTCTGCTCTGCCGGGTGTACCTGTGTCTGAGGCTCAAGCATTCCCTGGGTTTGAAATACTCTCCTCTGAAGGGCGGGTCTCTGCAGGGCGGGTCCTTGTAGGCTGGGTTTCTGACAAGCTGGGCTGGAGACTGGATTAATCTGTGGGCTGGAGAGTGGATTAATATGCTGGGGGAGATCTTACCAGCTGCAGAGTGTGGATTGTGACACAGATCGCTGCCAGCAAGGTGTGGGAGTTTCTCTGGCCTCCTCCCGAGGCTCCATCGGGATGGTGGACTCAGGTCCGAAGTTGCTCTCGTGGTCCATGGAGTGCAGGGGGTTCAACGGGGAAAGCTGGTTTCTGCTCTGCCGGGTGTACCTGTGTCTGAGGCTCAAGCATTCCTGGGTTTGAAATACTCTCCTCTGAAGGGCGGGTCTCTGCAGGGCGGGTCCTTGTAGGCTGGGTTTCTGACAAGCTGGGCTGGAGACTGGATTAATCTGTGGGCTGGAGAGTGGATTAATATGCTGGGGGGAGATCTTACCAGCTGCAGAGTGTGGATTGTGACACAGATCGCTGCCAGCAAGGTGTGGGAGTTTCTCTGGCCTCCCTCCGAGGCTCCATCGGGATGGTGGACTCAGGTCCGAAGTTGCTCTCGTGGTCCATGGAGTGCAGGGGGTTCAACGGGGAAAGCTGGTTTCTGCTCTGCCGGGTGTACCTGTGTCTGAGGCTCAAGCATTCCTGGGTTTGAAATACTCTCCTCTGAAGGGCGGGTCTCTGCAGGGCGGGTCCTTGTAGGCTGGGTTTCTGACAAGCTGGGCTGGAGACTGGATTAATCTGTGGGCTGGAGAGTGGATTAATATGCTGGGGGAGATCTTACCAGCTGCAGAGTGTGGATTGTGACACAGATCGCTGCCAGCAAGGTGTGGGGAGTTTCTCTGGCCTCCTCCGAGGCTCCATCGGGATGGTGGACTCAGGTCCGAAGTTGCTCTCGTGGTCCATGGAGTGCAGGGGGTTCAACGGGGAAAAGCTGGTTTCTGCTCTGCCGGGTGTACCTGTGTCTGAGGCTCAAGCATTCCTGGGTTTGAAATACTCTCCTCTGAAGGGCGGGTCTCTGCAGGGCGGGTCCTTGTAGGCTGGGTTTCTGACAAGCTGGGCTGAGACTGGATTAATCTGTGGGCTGGAGAGTGGATTAATATGCTGGGGGGGAGATCTTACCAGCTGCAGAGTGTGGATTGTGACACAGATCGCTGCCAGCAAGGTGTGGGAGTTTCTCTGGCCTCCTCCGAGGCTCCATCGGGATGGTGGACTCAGGTCCGAGTTGCTCTCGTGGTCCATGGAGTGCAGGGGGTTCAACGGGGAAAGCTGGTTTCTGCTCTGCCGGGTACCTGTGTCTGAGGCTCAAGCATTCCTGGGTTTGAAATACTCTCCTCTGAAGGGCGGGTCTCTGCAGGGCGGGTCCTTGTAGGCTGGGTTTCTGACAAGCTGGGCTGGAGACTGGATTAATCTGTGGGCTGGAGAGTGGATTAATATGCTGGGGGGAGATCTTACCAGCTGCAGAGTGTGGATTGTGACACAGATCGCTGCCAGCAAGGTGTGGGAGTTTCTCTTGGCCTCCTCCGAGGCTCCATCGGGATGGTGGACTCAGGTCCGAAGTTGCTCTCGTGGTCCATGGAGTGCAGGGGGTTCAACGGGGAAAGCTGGTTTCTGCTCTGCCGGGTGTACCTGTGTCTGAGGCTCAAGCATTCCTGGGTTTGAAATACTCTCCTCTGAAGGGCGGGTCTCTGCAGGGCGGGTCCCTTGTAGGCTGGGTTTCTGACAAGCTGGGCTGGAGACTGGATTAATCTGTGGGCTGGGCCGGATTGAGGAAGAAACTGTTCCAGGGTGGGTGTCGATGATCCGGGCTGTGATGGGCTGGTCGGCTGGGTGGAGTTCTGATGAGAGGGAAGTCCAATGTGGAAAATGGCGGCGCCCATGGAGTGGGTGGGGGGGTCGCCTGGCTTGTTGTGAGGTTCTGCCGGGGTGGTGGGCCAAGGCTGGAACCCACCATGCCTCCCGACTGCCTCATGAACGGCTGGGCACAGGAGAGCAAGGAACCGCTCTGCCCCATGTCTGAGAGTCTCTGGACCATATGGTCCCCGAGCACAGCCAGGAGTGATTCCTGAGTGCAGAATTTATGTGAGAGCACTTATATTTAAAGTACTTTTCTTGGGACCAGAAAGTACAGGGTGAGGGACTGGTTTAATCCCCAGCATCATTGGTCCCTGCGCATCACTGGATGTAGCCCCTGAAGGCTCCCAGGCGCCATCAGGGTGTCCTGGGTAGCCCCAGCAGTGCAGATCCCAGTTCTACTACACCTCTGTCCAGCTGACCAAGAATTATCATTGGAAGCTGGAGAGAATGGCAGCAGGTAAGGCATTTACCTTGTGTGTAGCTGACCAGAGTCAATCTTTGATACCCCATATGGTTCCTTGAGCCCTCCAGAAGTTATCTCTGAGCACAGAGTCAGGAATAAGCCTGAGCTTAGCAGGGGATGGCCTCAAAACAAAGCAAAAAAGAATTGCGAAATGGGGATTCTGGGTCTCCAGTGCGCTTAGTGGAACACCCCTATAATAAAAATCTTTCCCCAGGCTAAGCTGACCATGGGGCTCCCAGGAGGACAGATGGGTTTTGGGGAGTGGGCCCATCACCTCTGGGGGTCCCGGAAGCAGCCGGATGAGACTCGCCTACCACACTAGCCACCACCTTCGCTGTCCGGATGCTGGGATACTACCTCACCGACCAGATTAACAGAGCAAAACCAGTTCGAGGCCCAGGGTCGCGCGAGCCGCAAAGCGGCTGGGTCCATCAAAATAGTGGAAACAGTAATGTCCTTTAATGCACTGCATTCTATGATGTGCAGGAAAATTTGGCGGGAGGGAGAGATAGAGAGGAGAGAAAAGACATACAGAACCCGCCAAGTAGTTGAGGTGTGGGAGGGGGAGGGAAAGTGGGGACATTGGTGATGGGAGATGGGTTGTGGGTTTAGGGATGGGTGTTGGAACACTGTAGAACCAAAACTCTACATGAGCTTCTTGCAATTGTATGTCTAAAATGGTGTAATAAAATTTTGGGAAAAAAAATCTTATCAATAAAATATATGGGCTGGATAGTCCAGCAGGTAGGGCATTTGCCTTGCACACGGCTGACCCAGGTTCAATCCCTGGCATCCCATATGGTCCCCTGAACACCGCCAGGAGTAATTCCTGAGTGCAGAGCCAGGAGCAACCCCTGAACATTGCTGGGTGTGACCCAAAAAGTAAAATAAATAAATAAATAAATAAATAAAATATAAAAGAAAGTATGTTTCTTACAGTAACATCAGATAAGTCTGAGTTTTAAATAACATATTCTGACAATTTTGTTTTGCACTGGAATTCTTAGACTATTCACATTTAGCATTATACTGACATCATTATTTACTATGTTCAGAATAGTTTTTCCTTCTCTGGGGCTGGTAAGTTGTACATGGGTAGTGCTCAGGGATCACTCCTGGATCTGTACTCAGGGATCATTTCTGGTATGATTTGGGGTACCATAAGAGGTACTAGGGATTAAACCTAGGTCACTAGTATGCAAGGCAAGTACCTTGCCCCTTGTACTATCACTCTAGAAAATAATAACTCTGGAATCATTTTCCTTTTGTTCCATTTATTCTTTTATTTGTTCCTCCTTTCTTCCCTTGCTTTAACTAGAATCTCATTTTTCTCTTTTCTATCAACAGAGCTACAGTAATTGTTTCAGAAGTCTTTGGTCATTGGCATTTAATTTATAATACATAAATATTTTATACATATATTTTTTTTTCTATTTTTTATTTCTTTTTGGTTTGGGGGTCTCTCCTGGCAGTGCTCAGTGCTTACTTGTGCATCTGTAATGAGGGATCACTCCTGGTGGGGCTCATGGGGACTATATGGGATAATGAGGAAAATCAGGTCAGCGTGTACACTATTGTACAGACTTGTCAATACACAATTTTAATCAATATAATTCTACTTTTTTTTTTTAATTTTTATTTTTTTAATATTTTATTACACCGCCATGTGATATACAATTACAAAAATGTTCATGTTTGGGTTTCCGCATACAGTGTTCCAGCACCCATCCCTCCACCGGTGCCCATTTCCCAACACCAATGTCCCCACTTCCCTCCCCCTCCCCCAGCCCGCCTCTATGGCAAATTCTTTATCTCTTCTCTTACACATTGTGGATTGCAATACATACATTCAGAGATCATCATGTTTATCTTTTTTCCTATATTCAATGCTCAGTTCTAGACTGGTATTGTCATTTTTGACAAATATTAGCACACTGTTCCCTTCTCTGTCCTACCCAACCACTGATTCCCACATGTTTGTGGAAGATTCCACCTTTTTTTTTTAATTGAAAGATGCTCATGTAGAGCTTTTGGTTCTACAGTGTTCCAACACGCACCCTCCTCCCAAACCCATCTCCCATCACCAATGTCCCCACCTCCCTCCCCGCCTCCCGCACCTCAACCACTTGGCGAAGTTCTGTATGTCATTTCTTTCCTCTTTATATCTCCTTCCCAACAAACTTTCCTGCTCTTCGTTGACTGCAATGCATTAAAAGACATTATTGTTTCACTATTTTAGTGGACTGCGCGGCCACGCGACCTGAGTTAGAACTGGCTTTGCTCTGTTGATCTGGTCTGAGGCCGTTTCGCAGCGTCCGGACAGCAAAAAATGGTGGCTAGCGTGATGGGCGCAGTCTCATCCGGCTGCTTCCGGGGACCCCTCAGAGGCGACGGGCCCACTCCCAAAACCCATCTGCCCTCCTCGGGGTTCCATGGTCAGCTAGGCCCGGCGCAGAGCGCCAGCCTCCCCAGCCGTCCGTGAGGCCCTGTGCTGGCCCGTGGGCCTATAATTCTACTTTTAAATAACACTATCCTGCTTCAAGTATCCTCAAGAGTCTATCCAAATACATATACATATATTTATATTTTGTACCTTTCTTTCGATTCATTTTATTTATTACCAGGTTATAATCACCAGTGATATTGCTACTGTTACCTATTTAAAGAGAGTTTTGAATATCAATTAATAATAAGAAAAGTAATCAATGTATTAATGTCCTCATCTACTTCTCTGAAATTCTTCTTTATTTAGAGTTGAGATTTTTACTTTATTATTTTCTTTCTCCTGAGTAATAGCTTTGAACATTTCTTGAGTATATGTCACTACCCCACTTCCCATACAGTACGGAAGCAGTGATTATTCTTCTGAATAATCTAAGAATATCAGAAACTGAAGGAGAGATAAACTACTTCAGTTCTTGTTTGTCTGAGAAATTTGTCATTCTCATTCCATCTGGGGAATAATTTTACTGGACATGAACTTCAGGCTTTGTTGTTTTTCTTTTCAACACTTAAAAAACTCATTCTTCTTTCTTGCAAGTTTTGGGAAGAGATTTTGCTATCAGGTTAGTCCTTGCTCCATCATTAGAAAGCTCCCACACACACACACCAGACTCTATCAGAACTGTGTATGTGTGTATTTTAAGTTTTTTCACATTTCTAAAAATGTATATATTTTTTTCTTTTGTGGGCCATACCTGGCAATGCTCAGGGGTTACTCCTGGCTCTTCACTCAGGAATTACTTCTGACAGTGCTCAGGTGACCCTATAGGATGTCAGGGATTGAACCTGGGTCGGCCGTGTGCAATGCAAATGCCTTACTGGCTGTGCTATAGCTCCGACCCCTAAAATTTATAATTTTTAATCATCTATTTACCAAGTTATTTATTCCAGTCTCCCAAGCAGTTCTTAGGAATCAGACAGGCCCCTCTTGGGCCCCTGGGTGACTAAGAATCAATGGGTTGGTGTTCAAATGCAGGAACCTGCAGGTGTTGCTGGAACCTGCAGTGCTGTGGGGTTCCCAGCCACCCCAGTAGTGCTCAGGGGCCTCCAGAGTCTAACCTGGCAGCTCTTAGGTAGACCATATGGTGCTAAGGATCAAATCAGGATCAGCCACATGCAAGGCTGTGCCTTAATCTCTGTACTATCTCTCCAGCCTCTACAAATAAGAACCATCCATGCCCTCCTCCCACCCCCACCCCCAGATTTGTTGAGCTGAGCCTTTCTAGAGCCTTCTCAGAGCCTTCCCTAGGATGTTCCTGTGGCATGAGCTTTTCTGTGACAGCTACCTACAGCATGTTTCCTTGTTGCTACATTCTCTTGCTCTTCTTTAAGGCTCTCTCTCTTTCTCTCTCTCTCTCACTCTCTCTCATCTTGTCTCTTTCCTTCCTCTCCTTCTCCCATCCCATTTCTTGTTCTCTCTCATTTTATCTTCATATTTCTTAAGTAAAATAATTTTACTCACACACATTTCTCTACAGGAATGATAGCTTCTAATAAAAATATAAAAGTAGGTTCACTCCACCTTAGTAACTTTAGTTGCCATCATGGTAGCAATATTTTTTGCCTCTTCATGGATGCGGGAAAAGGGGACTCTCATACATTGTTGGTGGGAATGTCGACTTGTACAACCTTTCTGGAAAACAATATGGACATTCCTCCAAAGACTAGAAATTGAGCTCCCCTTTGACCCAGCAATACCACTCCTGAGAATATACCCCGAGAAGCCAAAAACACACAGCGGAAACACAATCCGCACTTTTATTTTCATAGCAGCACTATTCACAATAGCCAGAACCTGGAAACAACCAGTATGCCCGAGAACTGATGACTGGATAAAGAAACTGTGGTACATCTATACAATGGAATACTATGCAGCTGTCAGGAAAAATGAAGTTATGAAATTTGCCTATAAATGGATGGACATGGAAAGAATCATGTTGGGTGAAATTAGTCAGAAGGAAAGAGAGAGACATAGAATGACTGCATTTATTTGCATGACATAAATATACCAGGTGGTCGTACCAAAAGTGGAAATTACCACAAGCGTGTGGGAGTCAGAGGTTAGGTAAGATAGAGGAGGGAACATGTGTGAATAAATGTCAAAAGGTCTGATACCAACATAGAACTGAATAAATACAGACAAAATATACAGACTTAAATACAGACAAAAAATCTTAAATACAGACAAAATGTCTTAAATACAGACAAAAAACGGCAAATGATGGCTTCTAAGTGTAGTGTAGTGAAATCCACAATGTGTAGGAGAAGGAAGAGAGAGAGAGAGAGAGAGAGAGGAGATAAAGAACCTGCCATTTAGGCAGGACGTGGGAGGGGAGGGAATTGGGGACATGGGTGGTAGGTGATGGGCACTGGTGGAGGGCGGGTGCTGGAACACTGTGTGACCGAAACCTCCAAACGTGAACAACGTTGTAATTGTATATCTCACGGTGGTATAATAAATGTTAAAAAAAAAGATAAAGGCAACCTATCAGCCATTTAAAAAAATATATTTTTGCCTCTTGCTTATTTGTTAACTCCAATGAAGTCCATGCTTGGGCTATTCTGACAAATAACTAGTATCTTCTTATTAAAAATAAATGAGAGAAGGGAAGTCCAGATTATAATCCTTTCCCCACTCCTTGCACATTAATATTGTATGTAATTATTTTACTTAGCCAATTTGTTGTGTTTGGATATCTGTTTTTCAAATGGACATTGTAACAACATATTAAAGCATTTTGCATTTATTTTTTAGATTAAAAATGCATGAAATGAAAGAGAACACTAATACTTGCGTGAAAATTGTGTTTCACTACCCAGTTTCCTCTTGGTCATGTCTGCCTATGGTATAATTCAGGCTTGAGTACTTTCCTTCCATTCTAAGATGGCAGATAACGAGGAGTTAGGACTTAGGTTTCTAAAATGTGAAGTGTTTATTTAAATGCTCAGCACATAACATCAGAGTTTAAAATCAAAATCACGTATTATGTTCATTAAAGACAAAAAACCAAATACAATGAATTCAAATGTTTAAGTTAGTTCAGAGAAAGAGCTCACTGATTTAAGATTCTTCCAAATGTAGCCTGGTTGAAAGGAGAAGAATTTGTGAATAAAATCCTAGATGCTAGCTGCTGCTTAAAACAATAACCAGCCTTGAGCTGTCCTGATCCTGCCTCTCCAGGAAGCACCTGCTTACTCGGAAGGGCGCTGCCTGTGCCCCTGCTTCTGCGCAAACTCAGATCAGCTTCCTGTAGGCTGACGGCAAAGCCAGAGCATCAGCTTCTGCTGCTTTGCTCCAGAATAGCACTCTAGAACATTCCCTTTTCAGAAACCAACCAGCTAGACAACGTGTTCCCAGAGCAAATGGAGAAGCACCCACCGGTGATGCCAGAAGTCTCCAGCTCCAAGACTAGAGCTAGAATACAGCCCCAGTAATGACCAGCACACTGCTGGGCAGCGGTCAGTCCCAAGGCCAGGGACTTGGGTGATGGCCATGCAGCAGTGGGAGTTTGGGGAGGGCACAACCATTGACCAGTTTGTAAAATACTGGTAAAATAAATAACATTCCACTGCTAAAAGTAAATGTATCGGGCTAAGGGGGCTAAGCAAAGGAAATTAAAAATTAACAATGCCTTTTTAAAATATTTATGGTAGACAAAAATAAGGTCTTACAGGGACATTGATGGTTTTTATTTTACAGATCTGGGTGTAAACGATGAAATTTTAAAAGGGAGCTCTTCATTGTGCAGTTTTTATGCTTAATTGTGAAAAGAGAATTAGAAGTTTTTATCAAACGCTAATTTGATACAAGTTACTATTTTTTCAGGTCAGGAGGGATAGCCCAAAAGGCTCCCTCCCTGGTACACTTCACATTTGTGGTACTTATCCACGAATGGTACATCTCCAATACCATATCTCCCCTCCTCTCTAAGCATCTTTGGGTGTGGCACTGGTGTCCCTCAGCACCCCTGGATCTGAGGAACATGGCATTGCCAGGTGTCAGCATTGAACAGCCTGGCCCTCAGAGCAGAGTCAGGAGTAACCAACCCCAGGCCATGGGTACTGATTTGGGAGAGCTTTCCCTCTGGAGTCTCAATGAAATTTTTGCATTCTTAGAAAAAGAAGAAAATAAACAAGTGTTAGTTCTTTAAAAAAGGAAGAAAACTGTCAAAAGTGAATTAAAATATTTATGGGCGGGAAAGCAAAGTATGCAATTATTTCATTTGTGTTGTGGAAGTCACTGCTTTCATCCTGACTTACTTGCTCCTGCGTCTGTCTCCTACCACCAAACTATGAAATGCTGCAAGGCAGAGACTTGGCCTACTTACAGTCCTCTCTTTGGGACAGTGCAGACATGAATGGGTGTTTGTTGGGTGAATGAATGACTTAAGCCTGGTACAAGAGGAACTCACTGTGGAATCAGTGCCAATGGACTGCAGAACATACCCCTGGTCAGAGGTCTGTGAGGGTTTTATAAGATATCCTTATTTTCTTGGCCTGAGAGTCAAGGACACAAGGAAAAGTGCTCTGACTCAGAGAGCCCAAGATGAACAAGAAAAAAAAAACAAGTGTATTTTGTTAAATCAAACTAATAAATATATGATCTGAAACCTAAAGTTTCCTGAGACTCAGACTTCCAACAAAGAGTGATTCTCCATTCTTCAGCCATTTCGAACTCTTCAGCAGTAGCACTAAGGTGAGCATTTATTTTTGTCTGGACATCTGCCATGGGGAATGCATGGAATTGGGGACCAGGCGGAAATTTATGGGGTAAGAATAAATTGTGAGGAATGGGTTGGGGGCATTCCCAGAGGGCCTCTAGTTACAAAGGACCAGTCCAATTCCTTCAGCCTTAATCTCTGGACTGCTCTCTCTCCCACACCTTATCAGACTCAACACAATGACAGGTGTCTTTGAGGCAGTCCCACTGAGATGAAGGCTCTCTTCACCTCTGCTGGAGCTTTCCAGCTTTCTCCTGAGGCTGTCACCTTTTCGACAGTGGCACTGGTTGGTGAAGCAGCAGCTGCAGCTGCAGCAGCTGCTGTTTGCAGATTAGAAACAACCTCTAGTTGAGAAAATTTGAAATAAGTGTTGTCTGTATGTGCAGTGGTGGGTTTGGGGTTGACTAGTAGAAACCCACTACGTTCTAGAAACTCAGAAAGTGAATGCAAGAACGGAAATCAACCAGATTAGCACATAACAACAAAGAAAGAAGTCATGACTTTATCAATGCCATTCTCATATACGGGCTGTAATGGTCAACATAATTAGTGCCTACTGAGGGAGCAGACATGGGGATGGGGTTGGTGGGAAATGAGGGTCTTTGGTGATGGGAACACACTGGTGATGGGAGTGGTGTTGAAGGATGAATCTAACAACTGTATTGTGAGAAACTTTATACTTTGTAAATCACGGTGTTTAAATAAAATTAAAAATAAAAATAAAAAATAAAAGAAACAACCTCTAAAGGAGTGTTCTTTGTGATGATAAAGACAAGAGAATTTGACCAGGAACCTTTGAGCTCACCTCCTAATTCGTTCTTTGATTTAGTCCCGAATCTTAACAATAGAGTTAATTTACAGAGGGCTCTTAAAGAAAACAACATGTTTAATTGATACCCAATCCTGTCCTCTCCAAAGTAAGAAAACTTAAGGTCTTGGGGATTGCCTGCAATTCTCAGGCAGCAGCAGGACTAGGAGGGAGATCAGAGCTCAGGCCCCTGACTTTAGATAACAAGGGGGGAGAGGGGAAAGAAAATATATGAATTCACCAAAGAATAACAGCTGGAGCAGGCACTTACCAAGTGAATTGGGAAGAAATTTCTAGAATGCTTTAAGAATGTGGAGGCAAAGGAGCAGTTAATCTGAAATACAGAATTGAAAGGCATGACAGATGTATGATTCTGGTCTTCCAGATAAGATTCCTTTTGGAATTCAAAAGCTCCTAAGAGCAGCAGGACGACTGGCTGCGGGGCTCAATATGTAAACACAGTGCTGGTTGACACCGTGAA